>VDFB02276174.1:0-104564 GCA_007258455.2 Sequoia sempervirens | reverse complement strand
TTTGTTTGGAATCACATAGATACTTAGCTATTCATAGTCCACAGATGAATCAAAAGAGAAAAGAAAAGTTGAAAGGAATGTAACATTTAGAGGCAATAGGCATCACGTCCATTGGGAGGAGGTGTTTCCTATGAGGGCAACACCCCCTCCATAGGCTGCAGCTTGTGGAGGGCGCTGTCCCCATAGTGAAGGCCTTCCCCAATGGGGAGGCACGGCCAGGGGGAATAGGGAAACCATGTTTTCATTTGTTTATACTAGTTAATCAATACCATTAATTCACTAGCTTGACTGGAAATCAAAAGTCATTTAAATTATATAAATTTATATGTAAATATATTTATATATATTTACACACACACACACACATATATTTGGATCCCATTCTAGAATAGGATTACATATTAAATAAAAAGAAACATAAATCTCTTTGCTAACACAAGATGTTCCATACAGAATATATATATATATATATATATATTTGGATCCCATTCTAGAACATGATTACATATTAAAGAAAAAGAAACATAAATCTCTTTTCTAACACAATATGTTCCATATAGAATATATATATATACTTAAATGAATAGGGAAGAATGCTCAATTTGAACAACTGTGCTAATAATTTTCATACAACAACCACTCAATGTAGAGATTTTGCATATTAGTTTCAAAAGAAATCAATCTTTTAAACAATACAAACATTCTTTCTCACATTTGAAATTTAAGTGCAATGGAATAGATTAAAAACCTAGAAATTTTTTTCCTCCAATTGAAAACCCCTCCTTCTTCCTCTTATTTTCCTTGGAGCTTTCTTTCTGAAAATTCTTCTTCTCCTTCCTTTTTCCTGTATTCTCTTTTTATTCCTCCCTAATTTTAATCTACTAAAATATGTAAAACAACTATTTTGCAGCCATTTTCAATTGGAGTTGCAGAGAAAATTCAAGAAGAGTACCCAACAATATTTGTGTGTTCCCGTTATTCATTTTCTCTTTTTAAAGTTTTCTTTCTTTATTTTCTAAACCTAATCTTGAAAAGATTAAAAATTAAAGAAAATATTATTTTTTTCTTTTGTTAATTAATAAGAGAAATTCCATTGCAACCAAGCGCTTATCTCTAATAAACAATTAGATAATTCTATTTCTAACTTGCAAAAATAATTATTTACTCTTTAATGAACAATAAATAAATATTATTTAATTATAAGATAAGTATTCACCTCAAAGAAATATCATTCAATTGAAAGTAAAATAATTACACAAATTAACTATGTGCAATCATTTAAAAATAAAATCTAGAATTGAATTATAATTAAAATTAATTCTCTTGCTTTATTATGCTTTTTATTTCACTATTTATTTAATTTGACTAAACATTGTGGAATTTGCAAATAATAAAACAGTCAAGCTAATTTAATCCTAAATGCATCTGCATGATTCTAGGTGCTTGTGTGTGATTGAGAGAATCCATTCCTGTTGTACCCTTCCAGGAAGCTAACCTTCTCTCCTTAGCCACACCCTTGGTCCTTGATGACTTGCAGCTCAATATCCTGAGGCACACATCAATAGATTGGGTATGTGCAAGATCATGATTGGCTAAAAAGTGGCGATATGATGGGTATGTGTAGGGTATGTGGCTGATGACTTTTTTTTACTCAAAATTGATGAAACGAAAAGGGTTTTTAAAGGAAATTCTTAGCTTTCCACCAATATAAATTATGCTTTACTTTGAATTTAATAAATAATTATTCTTCATTTTCTATTTGAATTATGACTAAAGTCCTGATTGATAGGCTGATTGAAAAACATCTATAGCTTTCAAATGGTATCATATTGTTTTAATATAAAACATGTGTCACATTCTATGCTTTGTATACTAAAGGATTAAAAAAAAAATGAATTTCTTGAAGTTTTGACCAAGTTAAGGTGGTTACTTAGACATCACGAGTTTTATATTTTTAAAGGATTGTAATAAAAATTCATAATTAATTATTTTACTTGGAAAAAAATTACAAAAAGTATACATCACACATCCGAGACATGAGTCCTCTACTTGTATCTAAAATACTATAAAAAAATATTATCATTTTATTGTGGTTAGGGTGGTCAGACAGACACCTACTTCTAATTTCTTCTTGAAATTTAAGTACTACTGCATTGAAATTTCAAATTTTCACCAAATAGATTTTATTTTATATAAACCTAGTATTTTAGAAAATACATTCAATTTGCTACAGATTCTATTCTTACATATTTTTTAAATAATATAGATAATTTATTCAAATTTTTACGTCAAGTTTCCTAACTTTGATTTTTATGAATTTTTTGCCACTTAAGGGGCTATTTTTTCCATGATGATCCTACACATACCTGATTAGTATCGACATAAAGATATAAATCAAAAAACTAATACTCATGAATTCAAATAACATTTTCCATTTTTCATCATGTTCAAAATAAAATTGCATACTATGCATTCAACTTTTCTTAAATTAAAGCAACATTTCATATTTCATCACACCAAAAAAATACCATAGTATTCATTATGTATTCTACCACACACAACCAATCATATGTCAAATCCACACAAAGCCAAAAACAAGCAGCATTAGAGTTTGAGACGTGATAGGTGCTAACTTAATAAGTTTCAACTATTGTGAAGTTTGAGTAAGTATTGATCTATTATAAGGATGTTATTATAGGTCCATCGTGACCTATCTTATTCATTACAAGTTTGAATTAAGGTGTGAAGTGTATTGATCTATATGTTGAGCCGAGAAGTTATGTTTTCTATGATACACTTAATTAGGCCGACCTAATTAATGTTGAAAGGTTTTGCGAATGTAATGGATACATGTGAGTTCTTCTTCGATTCTTTGAAGAGGTAGATGCATAGGTAGATATTGTTTATGTGAATTATGTGAAAGTGATGTGAATGCAGAGTAGAGCAGAGTGTTAGTGTAGATCAATATGAAGTGTATTAAGTCTATGTATATTGAGATTTAATGGAACTCTAATTAAGTCTATGATAGATACAATTGTAGTAGATTGAAAATATAGGTTGTGAGCCACCACTTTTTTCTATCTTTTCTTCTTTCAGTGGGTAGTGATTCCACCTATAGTGAGAACTTTTGTAATATCTTATAATTGGTTATAATATATTGTGAGCTAACCCTCACTGTGGTTTTTTCCTTTTTGGGTTTTCCACATAAAAAATTGGTGTTCATGTGTTATGTGATGTAGATGGTTGATTCCATGCTTTCCTTTCTTAATACAAATTAAATATACTATATGGAATGGATATTTAAATGTTTAAGTGGTTTAAGAGAATATTGATTCAACCCCCCTCCCAGTACTCTGAGTGTTCAACATATTTTCCATTTGGATGGACTATAGTCTCTATGCAAAGTGAATTTTTATAATGTGCATTGTGAATGATTAATTAATATTTTTTTTTGGGTCACATGTTTAATAGGATTAATATGTCCATGGATTTGACATCCTAGTTGGTTAATTTCATATTTTACCATTTCAGATTTTTTAAAGTGTCTTAATATTTCTTATTTTACTTTTTCTTTTACCTTTTTCAAAACCTTAGGGTGGGTACTTACGGGTAAAGTACTATTTCACACATTATCTTGGACTATGGTCAAAGTATGACCCCTCTTAAATTCTCATTGTAAGGAAAGAGACGGTGCATAAATACCTTCCTAATGCAAAATCCTCAAGAAAGAAGTGTAGGAAGAAACATTGATTTTGACAAGTTACATACATCGAGATACACATTCATAGAAAAAAAGGAGAGAAAAAATATCACACACAAAGATAACACCAGATATACATGGGAAAATCCTTACAGGAGAAAAAACCCACACACCAAGTAAAGTCACTTTGTATTATATTAAATAGATCATTACATATAGAGTTACAAACTTCACTCTCAAATGTTAACTCATAGTAGAAAAGTATGATCCCCTTGGTCGACCTCACTCACAGAAATCTCTTCGCCTCACACTATTTCAATGCTTGAAAGCATACAATGTGAAAAACCACACAACCACCATTAGGTTTTCATTAAATTCATTATCTTCACTAACAAGCTTCCTTCCTCTCAAGCCACACACACCACCATCTAGCATGCATCGAGCCACCCAACAATAAATTCGGTTATAAAGAATATTACCATATTTGCACTCTATCGACCCCCGAGTCAGATCATGCATTTAATGAAAATATATCATTATCAGGAATTACAACTTTCTATCCAATGATCATTGATTCACAATAGTGATGTAGAATAAACAAATGAATTTGTGCCATGTGTTGACACATCACTTTTCCATCGATTTGACTATCATACCAATTTATCAGCTTGTTCCATGTGGTCCCCACTATCCATGCAACATCCATGTCACTATCGTATAACTGATGTCACCATACATGTAGACCAATCCCACCATCCATTGGTCATGTCTCCAAGTTAGGAGAAATATTAACTTCGCAACCTCTAGTCGGAGGTTAGGAAATTTTGTAAACCCATGACAACAAGAAAGGGATGGCCAAGTTAGGAGAAACCTGAACTTCAGAACCTTTAGTTGAGGTTAGGAAAATCTTGAAAATTTTGACAAGGAGATCGCCATGTCGGGAGGTTATGAAACTTACAAACCCCACGACATGAGTTCCAATTTTTAGAAATACAACGATCCCATGCCTAGCTTGTTGTCACCAAGTTATAAACTTTTAGAACCCCGTGACTTAGGTTTCTAGGTTAGATATTTTGGTGATAGGCCAACAATGAAAGCCAACAAAGGGGAAAAATGCTAAGTTATTAATAGAGGTTCAACCCAACAAGTTGAGGCACATTTTCCAGCAAGCTCCCATTTGACAAAGGCTTATTGTCTTCCTCTAAACTCAAAGTTATTGAAGGTCATAGGCCCCAAGGCCCATCGAACTATCACACCACCTAAACTTGTTTGTGCTCACAAGCTTTTTCAATGCATCAATGGAATTCTCCAGAGTATCCATCTTTTCGAGATTAATATTTCCATCTTCCACCATAGCACAAACAAAATTATAGTGTACATCAATGTGCTTCATCTTGGCATGAAAAGTGGGATTCTTCACCAAATAAATAACACTCTGATTGTCACAAAAAATAGTAATCTACCCTGCATTAAACCCAATATCTGAACACAAATGTCTAAGATAAATGGCTTCTTTGTAGGAATTTGTTTTTTCCATATACTTTTCCTCAGTAGTAGATAAAGTGACTATAGCCTGCCACTTGCTCATCTAGCTCACTGCTCCACCAAATAACATGAAGATGTATGCACTAGTGAATCTTCTGTTGACAATGTCCCCTGCCCAATCAGAATCCACATACCCACAAATTCTAAGAGATATTTGTGATCCAACCAATTTTCCATGATAACACAAAGCAAACTCTGAGGTACCCCTCAAGTATCTGAAAACTCTCTTCACAACATCCCAATGCGACCTTCCTAGATTAGCCATAAATTGACTAAGAACTCCCACTACTTGGGAAATGTCTGGTCTTGTACTAACCATTGCATAAATTAAACTGCCAACAACACTTGCATACGACACCCTGGTCATGTCCTCCATCTCAGTAGTAGACTTTGGATAGTCTTCAACAGATAGCTTCATTCCCTACAACACTGGAACAACTAGCTGCTTACAATCAGTCATCCCAAATCTCTCTAAGATAGTGTTGATATACTTACTTTGATTGAGCCAAATCTTTCTACTTCCTCTATCCCTTTTTATTTCCATCCCTAGAATATACCTTGCTGCACCCAGATCTTTCATTTTGAACTTTGCAGGCAATTGATATTTTAGATCAGAAATCATAGTTTTACAATTTCATATGAACAACATATCATCCACATACAAGGTAATAGTAAGTACATAGTCATTTTTAGTTTTGTAATACACATAATGATCATATTTTGATCTTAAAAATCCCAATGACAACACAAATGCATCAAACTTTTGGTACCACATTCTAGGTGATTGCTTCAAACCTTACAAATATTTCTTTAACTTGCAAACCAGGCTTTTGTTACCTTTTTCAACAAAGTGCTCAAGCTGGGACATATATATTTCTTCTTCCAGCTCTCCATGAAGAAATTTTGTCTTCACATCCATCTACTCGATCTCTAAGTCATATGCGACAGCAAGTGAAAAAAAATCTAATAGATGTCAGCTTAGCTATAGGAGAAAATATTTCTCCATAATCAATTCCCTCCACCTAGGAATAACCTTTCGCAACCAACTAAGCTTTATACTTTTCAATACTACCATCTAGACTAGTCTTCTTCTTAAATAACCATTTATAGCCAACAAGCTTTCGCCCTTCAAGAAAAGGTACCAAATCCCAAGTTTCATTCTTCTTCAATGATGTCATTTCTTCATTCATGGCTGCCAACCAAGAATTTGAATCAGACATATTAATTACCTCTTTCACAGTCCTAGGCTCAATAGTGCTAGTAATCAAAGCATAGGCACAGTTCAAATCCAACATATAAAATCCATACCTATCAGGTTGATGCTTTTCATGTGTAGACCTCCTCACAGGTTGAGGTTGAGGTCATGGTTTTTCTTCTTCAGAGCTCTTAGAGCTACTAGAACTCTCCTTAGTTTCAGATACACTTTGTAGTTCCTCTTTTTCTAGAGTTCGAGGAATTTTGACTACATCATTCTTCTTTTCCCTTTTATGTGTCTTTGACTGTGGACCATCTATTGAAAGCTTTAGCTCATGAAATATTATGCTTTTTTTGTACAAAACCTTCTCAGTAACAGGATTCGAAAGCTTGTATCCTTTCACACCAACTCCATAGCCAATGAAGATACATTTGACAGCCTTTTTCTCCAAATTTGATATTTTCTCATTCGACACATATGCATATGCCTCATAGCCAAAGACACGAATATGTCTCAGAGAGGGATTCTTACCAAACCATCCTTCCAGATGTGTTTTATCAACAAGAGTCGAACAAGGTGAATGATTTATCAAGTAACATGCTATTGCCACAACTTTAGCCCATAACTTCTGGTTCAGACCAACACTGCTCAACATACTTCTCACTCTTTCCATTAGCATCATATTTAACCTTTCAACAACTCCTTTCTCTTGTGGAGTATAAGGCATAGTTTTATTCCTTTTAATTGCATGGTCTTTCTAGTACCTTTCCAAATCTACAAAATAGAACTCATCACCATTATCCACCCTCAAGCATTTAATTTTCCTTCTAGTCTAATTTTCTACCAAGTTTTTAAACTCTTTAAACAGACTAATTTTTTTTTATTTACTCTTAAGAAAGTACACATATGCTCTTCTCAAATAATCATAAATAAAAGTTCAACATAATATCTAGACTTCGATAATGAAGGAACATTCAATGGACCAAATACATTAGAATGAACATGATCCAGCATGCTAGAAGATTTATGAGGACTCAAATAAAATGAATTATGATGTTGCTTTCCATAAATACAATGTTCGCAAAAATAAAACTCAAGGTTACAATTAAAAATCCCTTCAACAAAATTTTTATTTTTCAAGGCTTTTAAGCCTTTCTCTCCTATGTGACCGAGTTTATGATGCCACATAATGGTCTTCTCTGCTGGGAGTTTCACCTCCAAAGAATTTTCACCGAGAGGAGCTTCATTCTCCTTCTCTAAACGAGAAACTTTTCTTGACTTTATAGAGATGTTGTTACATTAAACAGGACATGCATCCAAATTGTACATAGTGCCTATGCCTACACCCTTAGCCGGCACCAGTGAGCCTCTAGTCATCTTCTAGCCTCCACTTGAGAAAGAAACTTGCACACTAACATCATTCAACTTACTGACAAAAAGTAGGTTACGAGCCAAACCTGGTATGTACAATGCGTCGTCAATCCATTTGATTCTTCCATTAGGGAATTGGATTCTGACTCTTCCACGACCAACAATTTCTAGAGTTGAAGGACTTGCCAGGTACACCTTTCCACCAACATACTTTTCATACTTAGTGAATCAATCTCTATGAGATGTCATGTGAAAAGATGCACTTGATTCAATCAGCCAGACATCATCATATTTCTGAGTCACCAAGGATGCAATGAAGGCATCTACATCACTCTAAGAAGAGTCATTGTCCGAAGAGTTATTCTTCTTCCTCTTTTTCTCCTCCTTACAATCCTTTCAAATATGACCAATCTGCACACAGTTCTGGAGCATTTCACCTTGGAATTCTTACTGGGAGAATTTGATCTCCCTTTTGATTTGGATTTAGACTTCTTGTATTTCTTCTTGCATCTCTCCTTTGATCTACCCCAAACAACAAGAGCCTCCTTGGCCATCTCAAAAGACTTCCTTCACATTTCTTCTGATAGCAGCAAGGCAACCATGTCTTCCATCTTGAAAGTTGTTGTACTTCCAATATCCATTACCAGATGGTCCCAAGTGTTGGGTAAGGAGCATAACAGAAGCATACATCGATCCTCATCCTCTATATTCACACCCACAGATGCCAACTGAGCAAAAATCATATTAAAAGAATTCGGATGGTTTGCAATATATACACCTTCTTCCATGTTCAAGGAGTACAAATTCTTCCTCAAGAATAACTTATTCACTAAAGACTTTCCCTGATAAATTTCACCAAGTTTCTTCCATAATGAAGATACAGTCTTCTCCTCATGGATGTTTAGGAGTACAAAATTGACCAAACAAATTCTTATCAAACCTTTAGCTTTTCTATCTGTGAGGTCCCAATCTTTTTGTTTCATACTTTATGGAATAGTTCTAGACGCAACAATACAAGGGTCTCTATTCACCAACAAGTCTTCCATTTTGAGTTTCCACAACTCAAAATTGTTGTCATTGAACTTTTCAATTTCTACTTTGCCTAATGTACTTTCCATCTCAAACTATAAATAAGACAATTAGTTCTTCTTTTGAAAGACTCCCAATGAATAGGATTCACACAAAAAACTAGCCCTACTCACAAGGATAACACAACTAGCCAGGCTTTGATACCACTTGTAAGGAAAGTGACGATGTGGAAATGCCTTCCTAATGCAAAATCCTCAGGAAAGAAGTGCAAAGAAAACATTGATTTTAACAAGTTACATACATTGAGATGCACATTCATAGAATGAAAGGAGAGACAAAATATCACACATAGAGATAACACTAGATATACGTGGGAAAACACTTATGGGAGAAAAAACCCACACACCAAGTAAAGTCACTTTGTATTACAGTAAATAAATTACATATAGAGTTATAGACTTCACTCTTAGATGTTAACTCACAACAGAAAAATATGATCCCCTTGGTTGACCTCACTCAAAGACATCTCTTCGCCTCACACTATTACAATGATCTAAAGCATACAATGTAAAAAACCACACATCCACCATTAGGTTTTCATTAAATTCATTATCTTCACCGACAAGCTTCCTTCATCTTAGGCCACACACATCGCCATCTAGAATGCATCAAGTCGCTTGACAATATATTCGGTTACAAAGAATATTACTATATTTGCACTCTATCAACCCCTGAGTCAGATCATGCATTCAATGCAAATATATCATTATCAGGAAATACAACTTTTGGTCCAATGATCGTTGATTCACAATAGCGATGTAGAATCAATGAATGAATTCATGCCACATGTTGACACATCATTTGTCCATCGCTTTGACTATTGTACCAATTTATTGGCTCGTTCCATGTGGTCCCCAATATCCACACAACATCCATGTCACTGTCATATGGCTGACATCACCATACACACAGACCAATCCCACCATCCATTGGTCATGTTGCTAAGTTGAGAGAAATTTTAACTTCACAACCTCTAGTTGGAGGTTAGAAAATTCCATAAACCCACAACAACAAGAAAGGGATCACCAAGTCGGGAGAAACTGAAACTTTAGAACCTTCAGTCAGTGTTAGGGAAATCTTGAAATTTGTGACAACAAGGAGATCAACTTGTCAAGGGGTTATGAAACTTACGAACCCCATGACATGAGTTTCGAAGTTTAGAAATCTAGCGATCCCACGACTAGCTTGATGTTGCCAAGTTATAAACTTTTAGAACACCATGACTTAGGTTTCTAGGTTAGAGATTTTGGCAATATGCTGACAATGAAAGCCAACAAAGGGGCAAAATGCCAGGTTATTAACATAGGTTCAAGCTAGCAAGTTGAGGAACATTTTCCAACACTCATTAAGAGGAGTGACAATTTTTGAGTGTGGGGATTATCACCCCCATCCCCATCTAAATTTTATTTATGAGTGAAATTAGACTGCAAAAATTTGAGGGGTTGATTGTTTAAATGCATCTTCCTTTCTTAATGTATATTGTAAATCTTCAATACTTTGATGGCTTGAGTGTCCAAGCATGTATCTCCTTGATGTCCCACATATGTGGGAGATTTTTTTGGGATGTGTTTTGAGGGTGAATGGGAAGGTGAAAGCGCCACCTCCCCATTGGAGGAATTCAAATTTAGATTTCTATTGATTGTACCTTTTAGGATTAAGAGAGGATTCTTCTTTCATTTTCATAATCATTTTATTTAAGTTGAGTATTGTGAGAGAGAGGACTTGTAAAGGACATGGAGTTGAAGCTTGGATCTCTTTATAAAATAATCTCAACCTTTGGAATATATTTGAGAGGTAGGATTCAAATGTTTCTTTCTCATTATTGCTTGTTATGTATGTGTATTTATTGTAAATGGGATTTATGCATGTTAATTTTGTGTTGTTTTCTCTTCTTGTTTGTGTTGTGTGTTTTGGTGAGTAGGTTTGTATTAGATATGGTATTCTACTTGATGGAAGAATCCCAAGTGTGGACTTGAGAGGGTACAATCCTTAATGGGGAATGCTTCTTCCTTTGAAAAAGAAAACCTTGTGTATGAGTACCCTCACTTGATTTTTGTGTGGTTGAGTTAAAGAAATAATGTGGTACATCAAGGAGTTGGGTTTTTGAAAAGGAAGAAATATTGATTTGATTTATGTGTTCATTGTTTCTAATTGTTTGACATGTCACCTCATATAACCCTTTGTAAATCCTAATAATATTTGTGTGTGATTTTATCCCATCGATTATTGAGGTGGTTCATGTTTTGTGTGGGTTGAGAAAATAGTTTTCTTACATTGTTATGTATTTTCTTATGTGTAACTCAGTTCCCTTGAATGCCTCCTAGATTAGGGGTGGCTTATGAGAAATCCAGTGATTAGAAGGTGAGCTTACACATGATCATTGGAGAGGTTTATATTCTTTCATAGGTATGATAGGATTTGTTGGAAGCATTGCAGATCTTGAAGAAGCCTCATCCATGCTTTGCACAAATATATTTGAAATTTAAAGCATTGTTATAGTTCAACTAGGCTATAAATATTCTAATTGTAAGGGACAAAAGATATACTATAAAATGCATTAAAAAACTATATAAAGGAAAATATGCATGTTTATTGTAGTTCACTTCAATTTATATGTTAGGAAGATGGATGCTTAAATTAGTGTACAACTCTAGTAGATTATGTTTATTTATGTATTCACATGTGTAAAATTCTTACAATACATTTATTTTGAACTTTCATAGTTCTATAATATATTTCATATAGAAAAATATATAAGTATATGTGTGTGTGTGTATATATATGTGTATGTATGTATGTATGTAAGTATGTATGTATGTATGTATGTATGTATGTATGAGGATATACCATCTTATTGAACCATTTATAAATTTTTTTCATTTATTTTATTAGTAAAGAAAATTATATGAAGTTATATTTATTAATTGTGTGTGGGGGATACCATTACTTGAATAGTTTTAGTTTTATTTATTTATTTTCTTAAAAAATTTCAAGTTTTTCTTGAACACAAACATGAATACTAGCCATAAGATTTTAAAATCCACGATAAACATGATGGATATGATGGTGGACAATCTTGAGAATGCTTATTAGGACAAGACTGTGTTGGAAGAGGAGGTGGATAAAGTACACAGTCGGGGGGTTATGGTGGGTCATGTAAAAGAACTAGAGAAAACCTTAAGAGAAAGTTTGATAGGGTCTAGGTTAACATTCATGAAATGAAGAAAGCGACGCTTAATATGAACAAACTAGAATAGGAGGTGGCAAATATCCTAAAGAATATGGCTTAACGGTGGGGTTGTTGCTGGTTTTTTGCAGGTTCTGTGTTGCCTTTTGGCTAGTTTTGATGTTCTCTTTCGATAGTTTCCTATCTTGTTTTGACTTCTTGCTTGGGTTATTTTCTTGCTAAATTTGTCTCTTTCTTGTTGTTAAAGGGTTTTGGGGCCCCTTCAAAACCTACTTTTTCCTTAATAAAAAACATATATAAACCCATGTGCAATTTTAACATTTATAATTCTACTTCACATTATTCACCTACAAAAGATATAAAATTGATTGGGATTAATATATAGATTGTTTGTAGAAATGTTTCACTTAATCTCCTATAGAAGATATAACATGGGAAATTTACTTTGTTTTCACATAATAATTAATAAATAAAACAAAATAAAAAAGCATTATTATTCATTTGAGGGGTAACTGGACAAGGCCAAACCCATGCTCCAATGCCCTCCCCATGAGGAAAAACTCCCATGGAGCCACAACACCTATGGTTTGAGATCCAAAGGAGGGCTCATAGTCTCATATCAAGTTGATTCCCTCCTTCATGGGGGTCATGAACCTAATCATGCTCATAAATTAAAATTCATACCTATAACAAATATTTTCAAGAAAAATTAAATATTAAAATATTAAATTTTCAAGCTATGCCCCCATTTCCATATGCATGTAGCTAGGAATGAAATCATTATCAATTTACATTAATCTATTTTTATGGTTTAAAATCTTAGGGTTGTAGATATATAATAACTAAGAAGTCAAAACACCCAACAAACTGATGAGGCTTCCATTTGATTCAACACTGTGGGTAATCATAGACTTACACTCAACCTAATAATTTTTTTGACTATCATTTCCAACAATGGTCACCCTTGCATCATCCTTGGCCATTTCTCTAGTCATTTCCTTGGTGGTCTCAACATATGGGAGAGGACCCAGTACTTGAGCATGTTCTAATAGTTTTTATATCATTTTTTGATTTAATGCCCAATATTTTTAATAATATTGACCAATAATTGTGAGTTTAAAGTTGTTAGTGTTGATGATGACTACCCACAATTGAATGAAATGTTTTCCATACATCTAAAAAACAACAAATCACGTGATACCACATTAGTACACTCCAATAAAACATGATTTAGTGTACAACTATTAGTGTCACCTTTTTTGGTCCTTTTTGGACACCTTGATAAAAATCATGCTAATGTGGCATCATATTTGATGATGTTTCCCTAAAACCTTAGTTATAAGTAGGGGACTTGCCAAATAAACTAATGTAAAAAATGGGAATGATATGAAATTTCTACATAGCATTTTGAGAAGAATAAAGTTAGGGTGCTCAACTACGGAGTCCTCTCCCCTAGCTCCATCCAAGGGAAGACAACATATGAATATGTAAGGAGTGATTATTTTATGTTTTGTAAGGTCCAATATTAGCTAGCATATGTATTTCTTTCCCTTTCAATAGAGTTAAAACCCCAAGTTACAAGGTGCCTAGGTTAGGTATTTTTGGTTTTAAATTCATAAGAAATTTAAATGATTTATTATATAATATAATATATGTAATAAATATATGATATTTAATTATTGTTTTAAAAGTAAGAAATTTAAAATATTTGTTTTTTATATACAGAATATAACTAATGTATATTTTGTTTTATTATTATTTTAAAAATAAGAAACTTAAATTATTATTTATATTTAGGTCATATATAATAAACATATATTATTTGATTATTGTTTTAACAATAAAGAAAATTCAATTATTTATTTTATATACATTAATTTATTATTAGAAACTTAAAGGTTTGTCATAAATTTATAACTAGGTTATTTTATTATTGATTAAGACTTGGGAATTTAAATTATCAATGTTTGTATATTTATTGATTAAGACATAAAATGGATAAATTGCTTACATAACAATGTTAGCTCCTTGATTTATTTTAATTGGCTAGAAGAATGAACTACAACATGAATAAACCCAACTATAGGATGAGAAATTTTTTTATAATCAAATACATGTAAGTTAATCCTGGGAGAGAAAAATTAAACTAGTGTTAATGATTTTTATACAAACTTCAAATTTTTAAACTAGATTTTGTTAAGTAATTTTATTTTATACCATTGAAATATTGGATACACAAATTATCTTGAAGATTGTATTTATATTTTATGTAAGTAAATAAAGAGAATTATGTAGATTAAAAATAGTGTCAAATCATTAAGTTACATGTCTAGCTTCATGAGATAGTAAATTCTAAGTTGATTTAGTCAAATTAAGCATTGTAAGATTAGTGTGGGTTAATGATGATACTTTAGCAGAGTATTGCAACTATAAGAAACACTAAACATGATTAACATAATAAATCTAATGTGGTCAAATGTGACCTCAATTATCTAGAGTTAGTAGCTTAGATCCTTAATTGCACCATGGTGGCACAACCACCTCGGTTCCATATACTGTACCCAAAGGGAATAACCATATAATTGATTTTACCTTGAGATTTCTTATGTGAAGATACTTATCCACTATTAGGATCCCCATCATCAAAGGGTGTGGAAGAATGGTTCCATGCATCTTCTTGCTTTGTTTTCCTCACACATACCCTTAGGTAGTGTTCCAATGATGAATTTGCATGTGCAATATCATCTAATGTACATGTTGCTTCACCATGTTGAGCATAGTCAATGTTATAGTTAACTTTTCAACAAAAAAAGTTGTTTTTGTTTGTGTCCAAGGGTACTTTTTTGGGCATGAAAAAAATCATATATTTATAAAATATTAGAAAAAATTATGACATAAACTAAATGATGTTAAATTACTCACCACTAAACAGATTTGTGAAATACAATAGAAGTTAACATTTTAATGGAAGTACACCTGAATTTATGTTATAATTTTCTAATAGAAAATGGACCAATTTGTGTGCACCTAATATTTCATCCTATTAATCTTCATTGTTTAAAAAAGAAAAATAAAAAGGTGGCCACTTATGACCCCATTTTGATTCCCCACTTCCATACACCTAAGCTAGAACTAAAATGTAAATGCATGGTATAAAAGTTAGGAAGGTTATATAACTTCTACCAAAATAGTTTTATGATCTTTTTACTTATTTGAGATTTACTCATGTTTTTATGTGTCTTATGTGCAATTGGATGAGTATCCTTATAATGGACAATGAATCCTCATATAATTTATTATAGCTTTACTATTGAGAACCTAAGAAGTCATTAACCACTAAGATATTAATACCTATATAATAATATTCTTTGTATATACACACCATTTCACAAAATCCATACTTGAGTAGAGGATAAAACATTCAAATTTTGTTTATGTATTATTTCATCCATCGAGGGCTATCTTCTAGGAGATTCACCATTTGAATACTTCTGGCTTAAATTTCAATTGTGATCTAGTTCGACTTGATAAATAGGCTTCTCTATGTATGCTTATAATTTATCATTATTCTTGTGCTAGTGATTTCTATGGCACTTAATTGGAAAATAGATCACAATGTTACATAAGACCTCCTTACAAGTATTTTGATACATTTGATGGCATTTTTATTTTTAGAGTCTAGTGTCTTACATAGTTATGACTTGTGTATTCTTGTATATAGTTTTAATTAGTGTGGTGTATTTTTATTATATCTTATGAATTATTGAAAAGTTATATATTCTTATTTGTGATGTATTATGGTTTTCTTGACAGTGTTCTGAAATTTGGTTAGTTAACTTGATATAATAGATTTATTGATATGTATTTTTATGAATATAAAATGTAATTGGTTAGTTTATAGAATACTCTAGAGGTTTATGGATATGAATTTTTAAGAATGTAAATATGTAATGAATCTAGGGAAGATAAACATTATATGCTTGTTTAATATTACTTTGTGGACTATGAGTTACCTATTTGTCTAGTTCAAGAAAAAATTATAGTTGGGAAGACTAGGTTTTATTCATCATGTTTTATTATATCACCTTAAGATAGAGTTAGATATTACTTGAATTATTATTCAATTAGATTTGGATATATGAGTTTATTTATCTCAACCACTATTACATATGTGGAATATTTGACATATTGTTTATATTATTATATATTATTTATGAGATTTACCATTGATTATATGTACTACTTGAGGTTATTGCACTTATTGAGATTGGATTGATTTTGAAGTTGACTTTATACTTATCAATTTATATTGTCCTTTCATATTATTGTGCATAGGTCTTTATTTAATATAAGTAAGAAACAAAAAATGGGTTTATAGTTTTGGGGTTACTAAACAAGATTTTTTCTTTTTTTTGGTGAAGTTATGAATCCTATGGAACCTAATGTCATGGAACTTCAAAGATTTACTGACTCTAGTAGTCAAGGATTTCCATCATGGGATGCAATCTAGAGAGTAAGTTATCATATTGTAGTTTTCATACTATTTACACAAACAAACTATGTCATCTATTGAAAACAAAATATTAACTAAAGAATCATAAACATAATCTCATTAAAAAAAACTTTTAATCTTACTTAATACCATCCTTTTCATCATTCTTCAAATACTAATTATAAAACAAAGGTAAAAACCCTATTAAAAGTTTCCATACTATTTAAAGAAATTATCTATGTCATATATTGACAAAGAAACATTACCTAAAGAATCATAAGCATTATCTCATCATTAAATTTTCAAATAAATTCGGAATCTTATGTAATACCATCCTTGTCATCATTCTCAATAATAATTATAAAATGACAAACAAAATCATATTAATAGATTTTATACTATTTGCACAAATAATCTATGTCATCTCTTGACAAAGAAACATAACAAAAGAACCATAAACATTATTTCATCATAAATTAACCTAATGAAAAAACCTCAAAAAAATTGCATAGCTATATTAAAAACTAACCTAATGAAAAAATGTTCGAAATTATTCATTTTGAGAATTTTTCGGATAAAATTAATGAAAGGAACCCGTAATTATAGCCTATCCAAAACAACCTATTAACTCACGAAAACTGGAGACCGGAGCTCTCCAACCATTGACGTTTTCCTTTAAGGTACGATGCAATATACACCGTAAACTTACTCTCCATGAACAGTATAAAAGAATCCGACCAACCATTGGGGGCGCCAAAGTCAGTCGATTAAACATTTAGATGAGACAGATGCTTTCTTTTGTCTTGATCGGGGCTCATTTTTGTCAAAACAGTGCCCCACATGGCTTGTCCTTTTAGCTAAGCTGGTATAGATTTTCCGGAGTTGAAAAGAACTAGAATGAAAAAAGGTATCTTGACAAATAGAAGAAAAGAAGAGGTTGAATCACATTAACTATTGGTTGGTGTGCTGGGTTTAGTTCTATTTCATCTGCTACGCGTATAAACGATGGACTGCTGAGTTTAAAATGTCAGCGAGAACATCAGAGGGCGAAAGAAAAATTATCGCAATGGCAGGAACGAGGTTTGTGACGCATGTCAAGGCTATTTTTCTGCTTATTCTGGTCTGTAAGATCAATCCTCTTTCATCCCAGACTACAGATGAGGAGGGCCGCTGTGGATGCAGTTGTTATAGCAGCACAAGAGCGTTCTCCAGGAAGATCTTCACTCCGCTGCTTATTAGTGCTACCGTGGGGCTCTATGCAGTCGTCGCCGTATTTTGGCTCGCGTCTTTATATCGGGCTATGCGATATGTTAACGTTTCGGGTCTGAGAAGCTGTATTGGTTCCCTGAACTTCAACAACGACAATTTTGACGATTACAATGAGATAATTGCGCGGCCCAGGATTCGATCCCAGAACTTCAACACCAGGTTCTGCTCAGAAAAGGATCGCACCTTCCCTATGGAATAATGTATATATGGAAGTGAAGAATGCTCGCCAGGAAGTAAGAAATAGTGTGTTGGTTACGCATATGTAGTTATAAGGTATCATGCATAGGATAGACTCTCTGTTTAGGGGTTTCGTTGTTTCAGATTCATAGGGTAACATGGTTCTTGATTTTCTGTTTGAGGAAATGTAATAGGGTTAGTTATAAGGTATTATGCATAGGATAGACTCTCTGTTTAGGGGTTTCGTTGTTTCAGATTCATAGGGTAACATGGTTCTGGGTTTTCTGTTTGAGGAAATGTAACAGGGTTGGCTTAAACTAATGTACATGTGATATCATGTTATGTAATCTTAAGTTTGAGGACGTCTTTTTATCATTCATTTTTATTTGTGAATTATTTATTATTATTTTTTATGTTAATTTTTTATCTTTTAATGAAAGATTTTATATTATATACAAGATCATTTATGTTATTCAATATGGGAGCACGAGCTTCAAGCTGAAATCTCTTAGATTGAGAGTCAAGAATTGAGGAGTATCGCATGATCCCTACCTCATCCCTTATAGTGTTGAGCCCTTGCAGTCAACAAAACTAATTCCTCAAAATTAAGTAAGACTTATTCATAAAAAAAAAATCAATTGTATAATAATTAATTGACCCTTTAGTTGGGTACTTTGAAGCACTTATCATGTTTAAATTAGAGAGCTTGAATAGATTTTCTCTATTGTAAAATTATTAGATTCAAAGATCTCTAAATAGATAACATGTATGGAGAGATTTATCTCTTTCATTAGACATGACTCAGATACATAACAAATGCGTTGAATGTGATCAAATATAGTATTTATATATTTTTTAATACCCCTGCATAAACTTTATTTAACACATAACAAAACTCAACTAGATGATAGGATCACCTATAATAAACAAGTTTATGAGCTACCAATATACACATGAACATTTACACAACTATCTTCTTATTAAAACTCATCCTTTCTCAAAGGTTTGGTGAAGACATCTCTAGGCTACTCATTGGTTGGTGTATAGACTAATTCACTTTCCTTCTTGAGAAAATGCTCATGAATAAAGTGATTGTGTACTTCAATATGCTGAGCATGGAACATTGGATTCTTAGACATATTCAATACACTTTGATTATTACAATATATGATTGTTGGATTTCGTTGTGGGTGTTGAAGATTCTCAAGAAGTTTTCTAAGACATATTGCTTCATAGGTTGCTGCAACAATTACCTTGTAGTTTTCTTCAATGGATGACAAACCATCAATTAGTTTTCATATAACTACATGAGACAATGGTAGATCCAAGATTAAAGCAATAACCAAAGGTTGGTTTTCTAGAGACTATGCAACCTACCCAATTTGAATCTAAAAAATCAGCAAGTTTGAGATTTTCATTTTTCAAATACTCCAATCCAAAATTTTGTATTCTTGTAAGATATCTCAAAATTTGTTTTACAACTAACCAATGACTGAACCTGTAAGGACCCAATTAATTATAACCCAAAACACCACTATATTTTTTTTTTGTTCATGTATTCATTTACAAGTATACTCATGAACTTCTGTCCATACGAGATACATATATCATTTGTTCATGTGGAACATGAATTCACTTCATCTATTCATATGGAATAGGAATACATCTACTCATATAATTGGAATAGGCATCCACCTAAACGAGGTAGGCATCTATCATATGATAGGTATGTGCTCTGGCTAGAGTCTTGGACCCATCAGGATCATCTGGATCCTAAGTCGCTTCCCTGATGACAAAACTACCTGTTGGGAGTGTACCGAGGTCGTCATCCTCAGGGGTATGTAAATAATAATTCTAGGCTTGAAACTCACCTCAGAATCTCGCTTAAAGGCCTCGAGGAATCAAGCAATCCATATGGGATTCTTCTAAGTATAGTTGTATATATTTTAGTTGATTATCTCTTATAACTGTCTATGTGATCTCTCTAACCGTAAACCCCATTCCTGAACGCCTAAGTACTGGGAGCATCCTTTGTTTCCCAGACTGCCTACATACCCTGATTCCAAACGGGATCAAGGCATAAAATATGTAGTTCTATTTTCTAAACTATGTTTATGTGAACTATTATAAAGTGGGTACGCAATCCTTTCTAGGGTTTTTATTTCCCCCAGACATTTCCTTTGCAGTTGCTACGCACAAAGGGAAGCAAGAATAATAAATGGTTGATTTGACCATTATTTGTTTACCTAACAAAATTCCTCTAACCTATTTCCTATTAATATTCGTCACCCTTGACCTGTTTTAAATGATTTCATAATAAATCTTCCACATAATCATATTACATTTGCACCATAGAAAAATTCCTAAATTTCAATTTCTAGGTTTTCACTAGCAGATTTAATTCATTTTCTTTTTATCTTTTTAGATTATCGATTTAAAGGGGATTTATGTCCCTTTAGATTAAATTAAGCAATGTTCCTTATTCCTCCCTGGAGATTTATAGGGATGATGCCATAGACACCGTTATTGCAGCTATGTTAGGCTATATATGTAGTAGCTCAAGTGCAATGACTTTACCTGTAAATGTGAGCCAGAGGCATTGTTAATACCGAATGCTGTTGGTTTTGTTTTCCTTCTTTGATTGGTTTCAAATCTATATCTAACATACTTAATCATAATAAAGGAAAAGAGAGATCATAATGCATGGAAATTTTTAACAACATTCCTTAGGTTATTAAAACCTATAATGATTAAAGAAATCAATGAGCATTGGTCAAGAATTTATAATAAGTGTCATAGACAATAAAATAATTATTTAATCATTTATTCAGTAACTAAACCATATCCATTCACAAGAGAAATCCCATGAAACAAAACTAAGTGATGAAATTAAATCAAATACATGTATTATTTTGGGAAATTTCAAAACATATATTATTCCCTACTTCCCTTGCCAAATTTATGCAAGAATACCTATAGTTAAATATCTTTGAGCATTGTTGTGAGGCTTATTACCCTATCTTTTCAAAAATCATATCTATATTGTCTAGATCATTTATGTAGCATTAGGAAATGAAAATTACAACGACTATATTGTGTAATGTAATAAAATATTTATCCAACACTTAACTAGGGCTACTCGGTGAAATTCTTATGTTGTCTATTCTTTATAGAAGATTACCTCTAGGTAAGAAGAGTCTAGATCAAATATTTGTTGATAGAAGACATACTAGGATCAAGAAAAACCTTGTATGCTTTGATATAGCCAATCAAGGAGCAATACTAATAAATGATTAGGAAAATTTTATTTAATTATTGATTTTATTTTAATTTATAAGTTTATAATCAAGATAATTTTACTGATATTATTACATGATTTTGGATTAATGCTATCTTTAAATCGAATATATTGAAAATCTCGAACCCTAACCATACTAGATAACAATTACATTTTTCTAAAAATAAATATTATACTAAAAGAACTTATCTTCCTATAAATATTCCCTTAAAAGCAATATTTGAAAAAAAATGCATCTTGAAAAGTTAAAATATTAACTAACCTTTTCTTTAAAGATATTAACATGTACTATTCATCTAAATAGAATATTTGAAAAATTTCATCTTAAAGGATAGTTAAAAAAATTAACTAACATTTTCTTTAAAATATTAACATGTACTATTCATCTTAATAGAATATTTCAAAAAGTTCATCAAAAAAAAAAGAAGTTAAGAAAAATATTAACGAACATTTTCTTTAAGGATATTAACACCTACTATTCTTGTCCTCTTTTTAAATGAAAGATTCCATTAAAGGTTACTTTCTTCCCTAGCATTTAGGCTTAAAGAAGAATATGTGGTTACTTTCTTCCCTATTATTTAGGATTAAAGAAGAATATGCATTTTATTAGCCTAAAGTTTAGGAAATTGTGGGGAGATGATTTTAACTTGAAGCTTCTTTGGTCATGATTCCCTAGTATTTAGGCTTAAAGAAGAATATGTGTTTTATTAGCCTAAAGTTTAGGAAATTGTGGGGAGTTGATTTTAACTTGAAGCTTCTTAGCTCATGATTCCAATGGGATGCCGATTCCATCGCATAAGAAATATTGATATAAGGATGCACCCATATCAACATGCCTAATAGTTAGGAGAAGTGAAGGGAAAATATCATCTAACTTATTTAATCTTATGCTAAAAAGTAATGATTGTATGTGTTTGTAAAATAAAGCAATGCATTAGAGTAATTTTTTTTTCCCTTAGAATGTCAATTTGGTGACAAGTATTGAATGCGGGAAAGAAAGAATAAAATATAATTACATCAAATCTAATCTTTTGGATCTCATAACTCTGATAATAAATAATTTTCCTATTTACAAATTTCCATTTTACAATCAAACTTTGATAATAAATAATTTTCCTATTTACGAATTTCCATTTTATAATGTTGGGATAACTTAATGGGAAGAACTTACAAATTTAGGCTTTAAAACATTATTTCTTCTACATAAAAATCAACTGCTATGGTTTCGTCCTCTATAATGTTGCATTCTCATGATTTTCATAGTTACTAAGGATTCCAAATAGTAAATGTGTCGTAATATTAAATTTTGTTCAAATTCAATTATGGCATGCATTAATTCCATTAGACTTAGGTATTGGACACATCATTATTTAAAAATCCTATTCAGTTGTGTATTGTATTATAAAATTATCTCCCCTAAAATAACCATTCTACTCTTGTAGATTGTGGCAAGTACATCATATTCCAGTTTAAGACTTTACATATAAAACAACATGAATCCATAGCTAAATTTAATGGAATTCTTAAATATGATAAGGAGTAGATGCCAACAATATCACACACATAATCATTTTTAGAAAAAAAAAAAACTTTGAATCGTACCCTTTGCATTGATTCATGTTTGGGGGTCTTAAGTAGGGAGGCGCCTAGATACCCATGTCTACCACCTGCACAAATCTACAATATAACACTCCTCTGGAATCCCTTTCAAAACATCAAATACAAAGGAAATTAAAGTGATGCCCCAAACTTAGGCCCATACATTCAATTTATAGATAGAAATGCATTAAAATTATTTCCATTGTAGTTTACGAGTTAGTTCTCAAATTTATTCTGGGCAGATGAAATAGAGCTCCATGTGAATAATATGCGAGGTGAGTGAAGTAAGAGTTGGATGGCTATAGGTGCAACTTTGCTTGTTGGTCTGTGTTGACAGATAATAAATTTTCATGTCTACACATTTAATCCATTTGTTGGTGAATAAATTTTATTTCCATTCAAAGATCTTTATTAGATTTATTTCCCATCAATAATATATGGCTAGATCCAACAGGCAGATATTTTAGGAAATGTGGAGATAATACCTTTCATGATTATCAAAACATGTTCATGCATTTTCATTTAGTATTAAAGTTTATCAAAATGTGCAGTTGGAGGAGAGGAGTTGTGACATCCTCCCTCCCTTATTTGTGCATTGTCTTGATGCATATTTAATAAGTTTTTTATAGTAAAAGATAGTAATTTAAAACATGAAAGAAATATAGTATCCAGGTAGTGCTTAAAACAAGAATGGAAAGGATTGTTGTAGTTCAGTTGTATCATCCCAAGTAGCATTCTCTTCATCATATTGATCCCACTATACTTTACTTTGGTCAACCACCTTGTTGCACAATTGGTACTGGCATCTCTAGGTATGTGCAAGATCATGATGGGCCAAAAAGTGGCAATATGATGGGTATGTGGCTGACGATTTTTTTTTACCCAAAATTGATGAAACAGAAAAGGATTTTTAAAGGATATTATCAAATTTCCACCAATATAAATTATGCTTTACTTTGAATTTAATAAGTAATTATTATTCATTTTCTATTGAAATTATGACTAAAGTCCTGATTGATAGGCTGAATGAAAAACATATATAGCTTTCAAACGGTATCACATTTTTTGAATCCAAAATATGCACCACATTCTATGCTTCACATACTATAGGATTAAAAAAAGATAAATTGAATTTTATTAAATTTTTACCAAGTTAAAGTGGTCAGACATACGAGTTTTTATATTTTTTAAAATTTGTAATAAAAAATTCATAATTAATTATTTACTTGGAAAAAAATTATAAAAAACTATGTATCACATCGGGGCATGAGTCCTCTACTTATATCTAAAATATTATAAAAAAATATTATCATTTTATTGTGGTTAGGGTGGTTAGAGAGACACCTATTTCTTTTTTCTTCTCTGAAATTTAAGTACCACTGCATTAAAATTTCAAATTTTCACCAAATAGATTTTTTTTTTAAACATACCTAGTAGTTTAGAAACTAGATTCAATTTTATACATATTCCATTCTTACACATTTTTGAAATAATATAGATAAGTTACTCAAATTTTTATGTCAAGTTGCCTAACTCTAATTTTTCTAATTTTTTTTGCCACTTAAGGGCCTGTTTTTTCCATGATGATCCTACACATACCCCTCTTCAAGATTCAATATGGCTCTATTGTTATTTTCCTGGGCTCTTGGACCTATAATGCATTCCAATTCAAAACATGTTTCTCATTAGGTACATACTTCTTAAGAAGAGATATATGGAAAACATCACAGATATGACTCAGTTGGGGAGGTAGGGCCAATTTGTAGGCAACCAAATTTATCTTTTTGGGGATTTCAAAAGGTCCCACATAACGGGGTGCCAACTTTTGCTTCTTACTAAAACTTATGGAGCTTTTTATAGGGCCTAACCCTTAAGAAACTTTTTCACCTACTACAAATTCCCTTTGTGCTCTTTTCCTATCTACATAACTCTTTTGTCTGTCTGTTGCTTACTTTAACCTCTGTCTAATTGACTTGATACTATTTTCCATCTCCTTCAACATATCTAGTCCAATTACCACTCTATCCTCAAGATTATCCTAGCTCAAAGGTGTGCAACAAGTTCTTCCATATAGTGCCTCAAATGGAGCCATCCCTAGGGAGGCTTGAAAAGAGTTATTGTACACAGATTCTACTAGTGGAAGATATTCTCCCCACTTAGATTGTTTGTCCATACAACACATTCATAGAAGGTCTTCCACAATTTGATTTGTTCTTTAAGTTTGGCCATTGGTTTTGGGCTGATATTTTGTACTAAAATTTAATTGTGTTCCCAAAGTTGATTGAAGAGTTGTCCAAAAACATGAAGTGAACCTAGCATCACTATCAGATATGACCTTTTCTGGAACTCCATGTAATCTAAAAATTTCCTTCACAAAACATTTAGCCAAATTTGGGACATCATCTATTATATTACCTTCTATGAAGTGAGCAATCTTGGTAAGTTTGTCAATTACCACCATTTATGTGTTATGCCTATAAGGTGTTGTAGGAAATCTTTGAATAAAATCCATACTAATAACCTGCCACTTATGACGTGGTATATCATGGGGGTACAATAATCCTGCAGGATGACTATGCTCCGCCTTCACCCTCTGACATTCAAGACATTTAGCTACATAAAGTACTATTTCATTCTTCATTCCTTTCCAAAAATATAGTTTCTTAAGGTCTAAATAAATTTTGTTTGCCCCTAGATGTCCTAAATTAGGGGTATTATGGGATTCACTTAAAACCATCTCTCTTAACTCCTTAGAGTTTGGGACATATATCCTATTGTTGTATCGAAGCAACTTGTCAGCATCTAGAGAGTACCCCTTCATTCTAGGATCAGTTGGATCACTTTCTAAGGTTGATTTGACCTGCTTATACCATGAATCTTCTTTTTTCTCATTTAGGACTTTTTCTCTAAATGTGGTTTTGAATATTGCAATATTCATCAAGTACCTCTTTCTGCTTAGTGCATCTGCAACCCTATTTTCTTTTCCCTTAATATATTCTATCTCAAAATCATATTCGCTTAGAAATTATAACCATCTTCTTTGTCTAGCATTCAAGTGAGGTTGCGTGAAGATGTACTTGAGTCCTTGATGGTCAGTTTTTAACTCAAATGGTTTTCCTAAGAGAAAATGTCTCCATTTCTGAAGAGTATGTACAATTGTTACAAGTTCCAAATCATAAGGTGCATAGTTTACTTCATGATTTTTCAATTTCCTTGATTCATAAAGATACCACACCTTCATCCTAGATGAGTACTCCACCTATACCTTCAATGGATGCATCTATCACAACTATGAAATGTCCATTTGGTTCTGGAACCTTTAGGATAGGTGTAGTGGTTAATTTTTCTTTCAAAATTTTAAATTCCTTATCACATTGTTCAGTCGACAAGAATTTCTTACCCTTCCTTTGTAGTGAAGTGATTGGATTTTCAATTTTTGAGAATCCTTCTATGAATCTCCTATAATATCCTGCAAGTCCCATAAAACTTCTTACCACAAACACATTTTTGGGAATCGGCCATTCCTCTATGGTTTTTTATCTTATCCGGATCTATTGCAATACCATCTTCTGAAATGATGTGACCTAAGTAATGAATTTTCTTTTTAAAGAATGCACATTTTGATAGTTTTCAATATAGCTTATGTTCTCTCAACCTTTACAAAACTAACTAAAGATGTGCTAGGTGTTCCTCCTCATTTTTGGAATAAATCAAGATATCATCTAAGAAAACCAAAACAAATTTATCTAAGTAATCATGGAACAAACTATTCATCAAGTTCATAAAGGTAGCTAGAGCATTATTCACACCAAAAGGTACAACTATAAACTCATAATTCCCATACCTTGTTTTGAAGGCTATTTTTGGGATATCTTCCTCCTTTATCCTGAGTTGGTGATACCCTGATCGAAGATCTATCTTAGAAAACATAGTTGCTCCTTTCATTTTTTCAAAGAGGTCTTCAATGCATGGCAAAGAGTACCTATTCTTTATTGTGACTTTGTTCAACATTCTATAATCAATACATAGTCTTAAGGTTCCATCTTTATTTTCAACAAACAAAACCAGTGCTCCCCAAGGAGATACACTTGGTCTTATGAGACTTTTCCCAAGGAATTATTTCAATTGCATCTTGAGTTCTACCAGCTTTGTTTTGTTCATTCGATAGGGTGCCTTAGACACAAGTTCAA
This sequence comes from Sequoia sempervirens, assembly GCA_007258455.2. Classification (NCBI taxonomy): domain Eukaryota; kingdom Viridiplantae; phylum Streptophyta; class Pinopsida; order Cupressales; family Cupressaceae; genus Sequoia; species Sequoia sempervirens. Next base: position 77,452 of record VDFB02276174.1, on the reverse strand, counting down.
CAATTGGAACTATATCAATGGAGAAGTCAAATTTTCTTTTTGGGGGTAGCCCAGGTAGTTCTTTTGGAAACACATCACTAAAATCTTGAAGGTAAGGAGAATTTTGGAGGATTAGAATATCCCCTTCTTCATTTTCATCCATGGTAACCATGTATACTAGAGCCCCCTTTCTCTTCTCTCTTTGCATTTGCAGAACTGATATGATTTCCATACTTATAGGTCTATGTTTCCCTTCAACCACAACCCTTTTTCCTACATCATCTAAACATTCTACCCATTTGTTGTAACAATCTACATTTGCTTGATGGTTTTTCAACCAGCTCATTCCAATGATCACATAATATGATCCTAGAGGTGCCACGTAAAGATCTACCTTTGTATTGAAGTTAGGTGTGCGAACCTCAATCCTAATAACTGCAAACAAACATGAACAAACACATTAGAAGATGGAATGCAAGCAAGAATAAGGATTCCTGAAGAAATTCATTTGAATAGAAAAAGAGATAGAATATGAAATGAAGAACACGATGGAATTTAACAGCATATCAAATCCTATTCTAAAGCAAACAAACTCCTAATCTCTTAAGGGAATTGGTGCCAATTTGATGTGAAAATTGGCCCTTTCCCAACTCCAATAATGCAATGGTGATTTGATGAAGAAATTTGATCCACTTTGTTGATGCTTGATGAGTAATCCAATGGAAAAATCTGCATAACCTAGCTAAGATTCAATGTTAATGGATGAAATTTGCTAATGATTTGAGCATAGTAAGTTTAACCAAATTGTGGATGTTGAAATTAGGAGATTAGCCTCTTATTTATAGATTAGATTGATGGATGAATGTCCAAAATAGAGCAATGTATGACTAACTTTCAACCAATGGAAAAATGCCACTTGTCAGCCTATGAGTGGATGAAGGATGTGCAAGTTTTGAGGATTGTGCCAATAAATGTATGTTTTTGAATATTGAATTTGCTGAAATGACATGCAAGAGGGAATGAAAAATGCATTGAATGCCACTTGGCTCAAGGCAAAGGACATGTAAGAGAGAGTAAATTCCTTATTGGATGTACATGTCAACTTGGATTTTGAATTCAAACTTGAAGAATATTCCTTAAAAGATGCCTTGTTGAGGAAAATAGAGATTTAATAAATCAATTCAATCTATTTTCATGTGCAAGTAGTAAAAGCTAGAGGATAGGACATAAGAGGAGATTAAATTAATCAAAGTTAATTAATTTAATGAAGGGGGTTAAATGATGTGACTTATTTGACTTAAATTTATGGATTTATTTAAATAAAATATGAGAAGAATGTGATAAGGGATTAATTAAATAAAGATTTTGATTTATTTAATTAAAAGAGATGATGTTAGATTAAACTAAATAAGGTTTTAATTTATTTAATTTAATAGATAGACTTAAGATATTTAATCAAATAAAATTAACTATTTAATTAAATCAGATAATTAGATCAATATGGTTAATTTAATTATCAAGAAAAGGTGACTTAATTAGATAACTGATTTATTTAATTAAGAGAGGAATATTGATGAATTTAATCAGATAAGGATATTTGATTAAATGGTTAGACCGAAGGATGATTCAGGACAAACCGATGTTAGTGGTCAGGATCAGATGCACAATGTCAATCAGTACATTTTACATGTCTACATTAGGAAATTGTATTTCTACATTAGATAGACATTGGGTCACCTCTTTAACTTTTCCTTATCCCCATATTGGACTATCGATGATGATTCCATATGATTAACTTTAAATAAAATTTTCCTTGCAAATTTGGGAGAAATAAAACATTCAGATGATTTGGTATCTATTAGAATTGAGACTAGTTTTCCAAAGAGTGTACCTATAGTCTCTATGGGCACATTCTGGGATCAACTGTATTGATTTCTTACTACTGCATGAATCCTTTGTGGAGGTCCCCTCTGAGGTTGATTTGGTCTCATATAACCTTGCATCCTTGGACATTCTCTAGCAAAATGATTCCCTCCACACATGAAACATCCACCTAGTGGTCCTTGTTGCATTGGATTTTTTGGCTGGTTACTGCTTGCTTCATTGAGCCTTGGTTGATTTGTTGGCCCGTTATAGCTCCTTGGTTCATTTTTGTTGAGTTTGTTTCTATTAGCATTATCCCCATTGTATGTTTGATTCTGAATTGGAGGTGGTTTTCTTTCTAATGAATTGTTCCTTAGGTTCTTGTTGAAGTTTTGGTTCCTTTTGAATTCATGTTTCCTCTTGAAATTATTACTCTTGAAAGACTGTCTTGTGGATATTAAATCTTGTAACTTCCTTTCTTTCTTCAATTATTTCTCTAGTACTTCATTCACACCTTCTGGTCTATGCATGTCAACCTCTACCCCTATGTTGGTATTTAGTCCCAAAATGAATTTCCTAGTTTGGCTCTTTTCATCTTGTTGATATATTGGCACATATTTTAGTAGTTTGGAAAACCTATCCCAATATAGTTGAAATGTCAAAGATTTTTGGTGAAAGTTGAGAAACTTGGTCATCTTCTCATCAAAAAATAATTATGGTAGACACCTTTTACAAAAAATGTTCAACAAATTGTTCCCATTCTATATTTTCCTTGGTGTACTTATTTTGTTCCTCCACATTAGTCCACCAGCTAGCTGCTTCACCAACTAGTTGGTAGGACCCCCATAAGGCCTTAGTAATTTCACTAAAATCCCTTAACATAAAATAATTTTCCATTTCATTAAGCCAGTTTTTTGCCCCTTCTCCTAGTTGTTTCCAATCAAAATTTGGAGGTGTGATTTTCTTCAAGTCCATAGTCAATTCTAGAATAGGATTTTCCCTCATAGGTGCAATAACATTCATTATGTTCTGCTCTAGATTATCTCCTTCAAGAGGGTTTTCAATCTCAGGTTCAACTATGTTTTTGATATTATCTTGTCTTGTTCGAAGTTCTTGTACCGTTTTCTCCAGGGAGTTGATTTTATCTCTTTGTTTCGTTAATAGTTCTATTATTGCTTCAATCCCATCCTTATCCCTTCCCCAAGCCTATGATTCATCATCATTGTTCCCCTTTGGCCTTCGGCTGACACTAACTCGAGTTTCTCTTCCCCTTGGCATTTAGAATTCCTATTTAAGTATTCTCATGTTAGTATTATTCTAAGGTTTGAGAAAGGATGCTTCTATAAATTCTAAAATATATATTTCAATTGCATGAGTCGTAGTAAGCTCAAGCCCTAGTTTTTGAATCTCACTCTGATACCACATGTAAGGACCCAATTAATTCTAACCCAAAACACTACTATATATATATTGTTCATGTTTTCATTTACAAGTATACAAAGGAACTTCTATCCATACGAGATAGGTATATCATTTGTTCATGCGGAACATGAATTCACTTCATCTATTCATATGGAACAGGAATACATCTATTCATATAATCATAATAGGAATCCACCTAAACGAGGAAAAAATCTATCATATGATAGGTATGTGCTCTAGCCAGAGTCTTGGACCCATCAGGATCATTCGGATCCTGAGTTGCTTCCTTGATGACCACACTACCTATTGGGAGTGTACAGAGGTTGTCATCCTAAGGGGTATGTAAATCATAATTCTAGGCTTGAAACCCGCCTAAGAATTTTGCTTAAGGGCCTCAGAGAATCAAGCAATCCATACGAGATTCTTCTGAGTATAGTTGTATATATTTTAGTTGATTATCTCTTATAACTATCTATGTGATCTCTCTATCCTTAAACCCCATTCCCAAATGCCTAAGTATTGGGAGCATCCTTCATTTCCCAAACTACCTACATACCTTGCTTCCAAATGGGATCAAGGCGTAAAATATGTAGTTCTATTTTCTAGACTATGTTTATACGAATTGTTATAAAGTGAGTACGCAACCCTTTCTAGGGTTTTTATTTCCCCCAGACAGTTCCTCTACAGTTGCTACCCACGAAGGGAAACAAAAATAACAAATGGTTGATTTGACCATTGTTTGTTTACCTAACAACATTCTTCTAACCTATTTCCTATTAATATTCATCGCCCTTGACCTATTTTAAATGATTTCATAATAAATCTTCGACATAATCATATTACATTTGCACCATAGAAAAATTCCTAAGTTTGGTTTTCTAGGTTGTCAGTAGTGGATTTAATTCGTTTTCTTTTCATGTTTTTAGATTATCAATCCAAAGAGGATTTCCCTCCCTTTGGATTAAATTAACCAATGTTCCTTATTTCTCCCTGGAGATTTATAGGGACGATTCCACATATGTCATTATTGTAGCTATGTTAGGCTATAGATGCAGTAGCTCAAGCGCGATGGCTTTACCCGTAAATGTGAGCCAGAGGCACCGTTAATAACGAATGTTGTTGGTTTTGTTTTCCTTCTTTGATTAGTTTCAAATCTATATCTAACATACTTAATCTTAATAAAGGAAAAGATAAATCATAATGCATGGAAATGTTTAACAACATTCCTTAGGTTATTAAAACCTATGATGATTAAAGAAATCAACAAGCATCAATCAAGAATTTTTAATAAGTGTCATAGACAATAAAAGAATTATTTAACCATTTATTCAGTAACTAAACCAAATCCATTCACAAGAGAAATCCCATGAAACAAAAATAAGTGATGAACTTAAATCAAATACATGTATTATTTTGGGAAATTTCATAACATATATTATTCCCTAATTCCCTTTCTAGATTTATGCAAGAATCCCTATAGTTAAATATCTTTGAGCATTGTTGTGAGGCTTATTACCCAGTGTTTCAAAAATAATATCTCTATTACAGTCTAGATAGTTTATGTAGCATTAGGAAATGAAAATTACAACGGATATACTATGTAATGTAATAAAATATTTATCCAACACTTAACTAGGGCTACTAGGTGAAATTCTTATGTTGTCTATTCTTTATAGAAGATTACTTCTAGGTAAGAAGAGGCTTCATTTTCTCTATATTTGAAGAAGAGTCTAGATCAAATATGTGTTGATAGAATACATACTAGGATCAAGAAAAAACTTGTATGCTTCGATATAGCCAATCAAGGAGCAATCCCTATCTTTTCAAAAATCATATCTCTATTGTCTAGATAGTTTATGTAGCATTAGGAAATGAAAATTGCAATGACTATATTGTGTAATGTAATAAAATACTTATCCAACACTTAACTAGGGCTACTCGGTGAAATTATTATGTTGTCTATTCTTAATAGAAGATTACTTCTAGGTAAAAAGAGGTTTCATTTTCTCTATATTTGAAGAAGAGTCTAGATCAAATATGTGTTGATAGAAGACATACTAGGATCAAGAAAAAAATTGTATGCTTCAATATAGCCAATCAAGGAGCAATACTAATAAATGATTAGGAAACTTTTATTTAATTGTTTATTTTATTTTAATTTATAAGCTCTATAATCAACAAAATTTTACTGATATTATTACATGGTTTTGGATTAATGTTATCTTTAGATCGAATCTATTGAAAATTTCAAAGCCTAACCATACTAGATAACAATTAAATTTTTCTAAAAATAAATATTATACTAAAAGAACTTATCTTCCTATAAATATTCCCTTAAAAGCAATATTTGAAAAAAAATGCATCTTGAAAAGTTAAAATATTAACTAACCGTTTCTTTAAAGATATTAACATGTACTATTCATCTAAATAGAATATTTGAAAAAGTTCATCTTAAAAGATAGTAAAAAAAATTAACTAACGTTTTCTTTAAAATATTAACATGTACAATTCATTTAAATAGAATATTTGAAAAAGTTCATCAAAAAGAAAAAGTTAAAAAAAAATATTAACTAACATTTTCTTTAAAGATATTAACACCTACTATTCTTTTCCTCTTTTTAAAGGAAAGATTCCACTAAAGGTAACTTTCTTCACTAGTATTTAGGCTTAAAGAAGAATATGTGGTTACTTTCTTCCCTAGTATCTAGGATTAAAGAAGAATATGCATTTTATTAGCCTAAAGTTTAGGAAATTGTGGGGAGATGATTTTAACTTGAAGCTTCTTTGCTCACGATTCCCTAGTATTTAGGCTTAAAGAAGAATATGTGTTTTATTAGCCTAAAGTGTAGGAAATTGTGGGGAGATGATTTTAATTTGAATCTTCTTTTCTCACGATTCCAATGGGATGTTGATTCCATCGCATAAAAAATATTGCCAGAACGATGTACCCATACCAACTGTAGACATACAAAATTAACATCATTCAGATTCATCCATTCATTAGGTAAATCAAGTTCATTAATTTCAATCTCCTAAGGTCATCCATTTAAATTAAATAAATCAACTTCGTTTAAATTAAGCCTAACATCACCCTTTTGATTAAATAAATCAAACTTTATTTAATTAAAATCACAAAATTCATATTCCTCCCTTTTGATTTAATTAAATCAAAGTATGTAAGTCAAATGGGTCAAAATCACCTAATCCTTCGCTAAATTAATCTAATCTAATCACCCATCACATCCTCTAGCTTTTCCCACTTGCACACATAAGGCATTTTAATTCATTTATAAAATCCTCATTTTCCCTCAACAATGCATCTTTGGAGAATATTCCCTCAAGTTTGAATTTTGAAACAAGTTGACTTGTCCCTTCCAATATGGCAATAAATCCCCTCATACATGTCCTCCACTTGGCATTTAAGTATGTTTTTCTCCCTCCAACAAGCCAATTTTTAATTTGAAAAGGCCAACTAATCCCATTTATTGGCACATTGACCAAAACTTGCACATCCTCCATCCACTCACAAGGTGACAAGTAGCTCCTTCTTATTGGATAAATATTTATCCCACATTGCTCTCTTTTGGGCACTCTTTCAACTTGAGATTCTATAAATAGAAGGCTCATTCTTCAACAATCCACACACAATATTCATGCAAAGTCACTCTCTTCAATTGAGATCTAATTTTTCCCACTTCATAGCATCTTCAACAATCTTCATCATTAGAGCTTATCAAGGATTGGGAAATGGATTCTTTCCACAGAAGCACCAATCCACTATGAGATATGATTTACTTCATGTTTTATTGTATGCTTTCAATTAGTTTATCTAGTCCTTTTTTTTTTGATTGCTGCATGAGGCATGTTGAATTATTTCATAGGGATGTTGACTGTTTGCTTTTTTTAAAAATACTAATCATGCTTTGTGTGTTAGAATTTTAGCCATTTGTAGATTTTAGCATCCACAAAATGGCGCTAGAAGGAGGGCTTTAAAAAAAATAAAAAATCTAACATGTCGCTTGTGTTTCTAGATTTTGTATGCATTAAATACAAATATACAATCTTTTCTTCTATTCAAGCATTGATTTATAGATCTTTTGTTTCTATTCATATTGATAGGAATATAAGATCCTTGCTTGTCTTAAAGGCATTTCAAATATGAGAATGTTTAATGCATATTATCAGAAATTAAAGTTTTTCGTCTATGTTCCTATGTCATTCAAAGACTTATTGCAAGCTTTAGAAACCACTACATTGTGCGCCCTATATGTTATTGCTAAATCTTCATTTATGTTCAAGATAACCCTTCAAGCTTTGTGTGCCTGTTGCCTTTCATTGGAAAATTTAGTATATTTCCATTCACGCATTAAACTATTTTTGCCAACTTGCCTTCTTATAACACCTCAGCTCCGCAAAAGCAACATTTCCATTGGCATATAGGAATTTTTAAAGATAGGTTTGTTTTCATAATCCCAAGTGGATTTATTTTGGCTTGAATGGCACCCCAAATGAAAACAAACTTATTCCAAGTGGGCCCACGTGATGGCAGGAAAGGTTTCCTTCTCGCTTGAGTGAATCGGGCATAAGATGGTGGTTGTATAATGAATATATGGGCGATGTCTATAGGAGATTTTGAGGTTTTTTTTATCAGAACTCACCATCATTCAAGTTTGGCATTGTATGGCTAGCACTGTCAAGATTGTGGTCACTGGTCTTACACCTGTAGATTGCATCAATTTGAAAGTTCTTTTTAAGTGGTTGGGCATGAATTCAAAGCTTCTAATTGCATAAGTGTGAAAGATTTCTTTCTTCCTTAGCATTTATTGTTGTTAGCTTTACACCTGCCAAATGCATTTGCTTGAAAGTTGTTACCTGTTGTCTCCTTCATACACCAAATGTAGTTGCTTGAAAGTTTTTAAGGCCTTTTCAATGAATCCAATCTGTGTGTACCCAACAATCCGTGCATTTCAAGAGACCCCATCTTCTTGAGGATTTTGGTCAAAATAGTTCACACACCTTGTCTATGTCTCGTTGTCAATAGGTTCATGTGCCTTTTCTGTGCTTCCGCATTTTGCATACATGCCTACCAAAGCATTTACAAGAATATTTCAGCTGAAAATCCACTTCCATTATCCTTTTTTCTGGATATCAATACCTTATTCCAAAGCACCCATTTTTGGCATGAGCATACCATGTCTCTTTGAGACAACTCATCAAATAGTTCATGTGTTTATATCATATTCACATACATATCTTCCAGATTGATGGTGACAGTATTATCTTTAATACTGCCAGCTCCTTTATACTTAGCGTATGCTAGGTTCCTCATGGTATTTATTGCTCATGCTTTCAAATCGCTATCGATACCCATGATTTATTTTCTTTCAGATCTGTCGGCCTTGTCCCAATATATCACATCATTAATGCTGACCATCTGAGGTTGAAGTTGTTGTGGTGATGAGTTACTCAACTGCTTGTAGTGTATCTTATTATTATTGGAAACAAAGGTATATGTCATTACTTTATCATTTGAAGAAGGATGCAACTGCTGGTTCACGCCAAGGAGCATTGTAAAACGTTCTTTACAAAGACAGTAGGGTATGTGCAGGATCATGATGGGCCAAAAAGTGGCAATATGATGGGTATGTGTAGGGTATGTGGCTAATGACTTTTTTTTAACCCAAATTTGATGAAACGAAAAGGGTTTTTAAAGGAGATTCTCATCTTTCCACCAATTTAAATTATGCTTCACTTTGAATTTAATAAATAATTATTATTAATTTTCTATTTGAATTATGACTAAAGTCCTTATCGATAGGCTGATTGAAAAATATCTATAGCTTTCAAACGGTATCACATTTTTTGAATCTGAAACATGCGTCAAATTCTATGCTTTGTATACTATAGGATTAAAAAAAGAAAAAATAAATTTCATGAAGTTTTCACCAGGTTAAGGTGGTTAGACATACGAGTTTTTATATTTTTTAAAATTTGTAATAAAAAGTTCCTAATTAATTATTTACTTGGAAAAAAATTATAAAAGAAGTGCATCACATCGAGACATGAGTCCTCTACTTATATCTAAAATATTATAAAAAAATATCATCATTTTATTGTGGTTAGGGTGGTCAGACAAACACCTATTTCTTATTTTTTCCCTGAAATTTAAGTACTACTGCATTGAAATTTCAAATTTTCACCAAATAGATTTTTTTTCTTTCTAAATAAGCTTAGTAGTTTAGAAACTACATTCAATTTTCTAAAGATTCTATTCTTACATATTTTTGAAATAATATATATAACTTATTCAAATTTTAGCGTCAAGTTTCCTAACTTTGATTTTTTTGAAATTTTTGCCACTTAAGGGCATGTTCTTTCCATGATGATCCTACACATACCCGGTAAATACTGCTTTCATTGTTGGCCAAAATTTGGCAAAGCTGTCATGCCATCATCGTTCGTTATGGAGAATTTGGATTGCCATGTGCAATAATTCCCTTCAATATATTTGCCAAGCTGGTAAGTTGATTAAATTGCAATATTACTATGGTGAAATTACTTTAGAGACTGGTATTATGCAACGTTGAATTGGTATCATAATCAATATCGCCTTTTTCTATATTTAATTATGTTTTTCTCATGAAGGATTGGTTGTGCAAAAAGGAAAACTCATTGTATCTCTTCAATATTGATTCAATGCATGTGGGTAAATGCGATGGAAATATGTGCACCTAGCAGCCTATGATTTAGCCTTTATGTTTGGAAGATCTGATATTCATGTCTAGGTTTGTTGCTATTTAATTTGCTACAGTATTCAGTATGGTAGGAATGTTGGTATAATATATGCAGATTTCAAAAAATATTACTGACCATTTGACATTCATGACAAGGAGTTAGTCCACGAAGGTGTCACCCAAGAAAACAAGCATTAATACATTAAAAGCCAGTGTTGACATCAGTCTAGTTGTTCTAGACGTTACAGCTCTAATCTCAACAACCATTGATTGATTATTGAGGTCACCAACTTCTGATGAATTTAGTTGTACATCAGTTTGATTTTTAAATTTGTGTCCCTTACTGATTATATGAGAGCAAGTTTCAGTTGATTGACTGATTCGACGAAAAACTGTTAATGAGTTAACTTGTTCGTCGATTTAATTGTTCAACTCATTTCCCTTGCTGGGTATCTCTGAGCAAGCTTTGGCTAATTGATTAGAAAGGAAAGTAGTTGTTGTTGGCTTAAATTTCTCCTCCATTTTTTTTTAATTCATTTTCCTTGCCAAGTATTTGTGAGCAAGTTTTTGATTGATTGTTGAGGCAATAAACCGTTGATGACTTGGCTTGCTCATATCTTTTTTTTTTTAGTCTATTCCCAATAATAGGTATCTGCAAGCGAGGTGTGTTAACAAAAAGATAGAAATCAACATTGCTTGTTCTATCTTTTAGCTGGGAATGCCTTTTTGAATCTCACTCTTTGGATCATAACTCAATTTGTTACTGAGAACATTGCATCAAAATAGGTCTCCTACATTTCTAATTAAAAAACGTGCTTTTTGAATCTCAAGGTAAGAAAACGTGCCTTTTTCTTTCTTAAAGTTCCTTATCCACATTCTAAGTCAATCTAGGTAAGCTATCCAACTCACCAACAGTAAAAGGGTAAAACAAAAAAAAGGGGGCCAATTTCACAAAAAAAAGGAAGAAGAAATTGAAGAATTTAAAGGCTTTTGATTATTGTTCTCTTTTGGCAGTTTGGTTAGTTTTGATGCTTTACATTTAATATTGCTGCCCTCATTAATCATTGGTTGTTCAGGGTGAATGTAAAAAAGAAGAGGGGGAATTCGAGCTTTGTTGAATTGCATTGAATACTGACTATAGTGTTCTTCAAGCTTTATTATGTATTTACTATTGTTGTCCAAAGAATGTTCTACATGATTTAAAGTCTTTATGGTGTGAACATTAATGGGAAGAAGAAGAAAAATTTATCTAATTACGAAGACTAGATGAGCAACAAACCATTGAAAGTAGGATTCTTATTAAGGCTTCATTTATCAGTTCAAAAAAAATCATTAGTCTCTTCATATAAAATTGTTCTTTTATTTGAAGTTAATGCTTAAAACGACTTGAATTAAATAACTTGATTCTTGCATATTTTTCTGTTTTATCTTGCAGGAGGGATTTCGTTCACACAATGGATTTGCAACATTGAAAGATAATCAAGGCGATCTTGAACAAATCTTGGAGGCAAGGAGGATTGAAGCCCTAAAACTCAAAATCAAAAAAGCATTTCTGAATGCTTAAGAATTTCGTTATATGCTTTAGTTTTCTATTTTGAACCAACTCACTTTTTGGATTCTAAGAAGAAAAACTCTTGAAAGCTTTCATTTTTTGTGACAAGGAACTTAAAATGAACTTTAGGAAAAACTTACTAAAGTTGATTTTCAGAGTTAACAATTGAACAAGGAAAGTTTTCACATTTCTTTTGGTGCTTTAAAAAGAATCAAAATCATTGCTTTGTGGACTTAAAATGAACATGTACAACTTTTTTTTGTGATTACTTACTCAAAATAACGCCATCAAAAAGATGTATGCACTTCTCTCGTGCCTCACAGAAATCTTGAGAATCAAAACGTTTGTTGATGGTCTTTAGGGTGGAATAAAGTGATCACCTCCACACTTCATTTTGGGTTCAAAATTAAACAAAACACTTTGTAAGTGTGAGCAAACCTATTGCATGTGTTCTCCCTTTGTTTCTAAATGAAGGTTGATTGAACTATGAATATGTTTGCTCACTTTTGTTTATCTTAGAGGGCCTAACTTGGGGAAAAAGTACTCACCCAAGGGAAAGACTCAACCGGTAACACTCTAAAGCCAAGAGTATTTTCAGCTGGGATATAAATGTGGGTATTGGAATAAACGCCAATATCATGCGGTTGATTCCGACAAGAAGGGAAACAATGGTATCTCGCCATGTTGGGTCAACTCCTACGAACGGAAAGTCCAAACTAAAACCCTTGTTTTAGAAAGGCCAAAATCCCTATCTATTTGTTGGTGCAAGAATGGTCATTCTGAAGCCACCCCACACGTTTACGGTCTTTAGTAGAAATGGAAAGCATGCCATGGGATTTTCATGGGTGTTGATGCTTGGCTGCCCCGTATAAGTGAGTGTCGTGGAGGGGAGCCTGTGGGGTCAAGCATCTAACCATTCACTAAAGATAAGCATAGCTAGACTTGTCCAAGTGGGGACTCAACAAATATTATCTTTCATATCCATAAGTTTGTGCTTTTTCTTGGTTACAAAACGCTTTGCTTGTTAGAAAACATTGGGAATCACACATTCAACAAGAAAATCAAATTTCAAACCCCTTGGTTAGAGGAAATACCTTTGACAAAACCCAAGAGCTATTGCTTACCCTAGGGATTACATTTCTAGAGGTTTCTAAGTAATTGGGTTTACATCTTAATTTTCTCTTACTAAGGTCAACATAGGCAACCATTTTCTTGATTTCTTGGAACTTCCACATAGCAGTTTGTGGGACAAAAAGAGGTGAATACATTGGAAATTTAGTTTGAAACATAATCAGGAGTGTGCTTTTGGTAAAAAGAAGTCATTAAACAAGATTAACTGAAATTGAACCCCACACATGTGCTTGTTTATCTTTTTATCATCTTTCAAGCAAACATTGGTCTTTTGGTTTGAACTATTCTTAGAGAAAAGCATGTTCTTCAATATCTTGGTCTAGTAAACAAAGTTTCTCTAAGTCAATTAGGATCAAAATAAAACTTTCATCAATCTACCAAACATCAAAATCAAAATCATCTCATCATCAACTCTTGGAAATCTTGGAAAAAATCCCTCATCCTAAACTTTGGGCAAATCATTTGAACCAAATCAAAATCATTTCATTTGACTAGATGTGTGTAGATGAATCCTTCTCCACATATTTAGTCAAATTATCTATCCTTGTGAACAAATCTATCCCTTGATAAACATCCAACATCTTGTGGTTTATGAGTTCACTATCCAAAATCCAAAATCAGATCAATGCAAAATCATCTTGTTTGGGTAGCTATGTCTAGATGAATCCTTGTTTACACATTTAGTCAAATTAGCATCTTGTGGACAAATTTACTCTAGGACAACATCCAACCTCTTAGAGTTTATGAGTTCACTATCCAAATCAAAATGATCCCAAATCAAATCAAACATCAATCCAAGTCCTAAAGTTTAGTATCCTCTTTGAGGTTTCCTAAGAGTTCCAATCATTCACCAATCATCCATCTTTCATATCTCATCACCATCCTTTTGATCCTTAAAATCTTAGACTTTATTTTTTGTACCTAGATTTTAGATCAATCCAAAGAATTAGAGGTTCACATCCTACATTCTTGAAAATTGATCCTTATTTTATGGTCTGAACTAGACCTCAACACAAGACAAACATGGAATATAAACTTGATCCATACATCATGAGTGGTCTAAACCAACCAAATTCTCAAAGCCTCACAATGCTAATTGATTATCAAAACTTACATTTATATAATCCATACATGGGATCGCTATCTCTCGCAAACCTCAATGGTACAACAAATGTGAGTATGCCTAGTGAAAATATTGGAACACCTTTCCTGATGGTAGATTTAAATCCAAGTCCAAAACTACAAATCTATCAACCAAACACCCAATGCAGGAGCCTTCAAACAAAAAAAATCATCCCATCAAATCCCTACATGCCAAATGTGAATGTACCAAGTATAGCTTTACCAAACATGAATATTTTAAATCCACACTTGGTAAAATTTGGGATGGATATGTTTGTAAATCATACAAATGTTGTCCAACATCCAAACAATATGTTGACAACTCCATGTATTGGTCCAAGTCAAGGTAACACCATGAAAAATAAAAGTTACCTAAATCAAGGCAATGGGATTCCCAACCAAAACAATGTTCAACTTCAATCCATAATGCCAAATCCAAACATCATCCCAAATTAGAACATTGTCCAAAATCAATTTGTCCATGATCCCATGCAAATACAACAAATGTACATCCCAAATCTGCTTGAACAAAAGCCAAATCAATGGAGTCAAATTCAAAATCAAGATCAAATTTTTCTAGAACAACTTGCTTCACATGCTAAACTAATTGAATTATTGAGCCAAGAGATATCTTCACTCCAAAATCAATACACTCTATCATTGGTTGAACCATGTCATCAAAGCATTGAGTTATGTCCACAACCACATCAAGAACAATATATCCAATGTCAAGAAGTCAGATATCAATATCAACCACATCAACAAATCCAACCCCCACATCTTGAAGATCAATCACCACATCTCAAAGATCAATCACTACAAGGTCAATTCAAAGTGTATGTATCACAAGGTAACAAAAGAAAATACATAATCCATATCCCTCCATCCCTTCATCCATACACCTATCCAAACATCCATACATGGCATTCCATACATTGCTAGACACTAGGGGCAGATATTTACATATTGCTTCGGGAATAAATCTTGATCTATATCCTCTAACTTATGTGATGATCTGAACATTGGCCAATGTAAAATCAAATTTATCAAAGAATTTGTGATCCAAAGTCCAAAGTACTAGCCCATGGCATATTTTGACGAGAAGGCATTCCTTATTAGTCTTCATCTTTCATTGAACGTCAATCCAAATAATCACTATCAATCACATCTAATGTGTGTTTCAACATCACATCAAATTATCCAAAACATCTTTTGTTTCAAACCAAGCTTAAAAATATTGATCAGTCAAATCCAATCAAAAAATCATCATCTCAGGATATCCTTGTGTTGCTTAACACTATCCTTGCATTGTTGTGCATCCACAACAATTTTATCATCATCATTCTTGATTAATCAAATCCAATCAATCTGTCATCATCTTGGGATATCCATCCCAATCCTTGTGTTGCTTAACACTATCCTTGCATTGTTGTGTATCCTCAACAATGTTATCATCATCAATCCATCAATCTGATCAATCAACCTTAGCTTGGTTTTCAACAAAATCCCAAATAGAGGACTAATATCATCACACACACCCATATCCAAATTGTCAAAATCATGTGAGAAATCCAAAAAACATCCAAAACATATAAAAAATCTAAAAACATTCAAAAAATAGAAAAACGTCAAAAACATGGTATCTGAACTACATCGTCTCTGAGATTAAACATAGGAAAGGCTAATCTTTGATCAGCCCCTGAGACACAAAATCCAAAAACATTCAAAAACATCAAAATCCAAAACATTAAAAACACAAAATCCAAAAACATTCATAAAATCTCAGAAAACCCCAAAACATTCGAAAAATAAAAAATCAAAACATTTGTAAAATCTTGAAAATACCAAAAACAACCTCAAAACATTCCAAAAATGTCAAAAACATCCAAATATTTTTAAAAATCCATCCATCTCATCTCGCTTTCACTCAAAATAATCAATCATCCATAATAAACTGATTGTCACCTTCATCCTTTGACAACACAAACATAAACAATCATAGCAATCATCAAAAGCAAAATTCAAACACAAAATCAAAATCAAACCTTCATCATTCGCAAACATGTCAATCGACCTTGTATCAACAGCCTTTCAAACAAACCTATCAAGTTGCCACCATCCACTAACATGTCCTAGGATGTATCCTTCCTACAATGGGCATTATCTTTTGGCAAAACACTTTGGATAAACAAAACAATGTGCCACCATCCACTAACATGTCCTAAGATGTATCCTTCCTACAATGGGCATTATCTATTGGCAATCGTTTTGGTTCTTATCCTAAACAAAACAAATCCCTTTGGCTAGAGGTATGAAGAACATTGACTTGTTTGTGTACTTGATCTTTTCTTTTGATTTATCTTACTGTGCTCATTCCAATGACCTCTCGATGATGTCTAATCAAAGCGACTTAGAGAAAAAGGAATGGGCATCGATCATTATCTTTTTGTCTATTGTGCTTGTTGGACATTCTTGTAATATAACTTGGTGAATACTTGCTTTGTTAGGTACACCCTAGCAAGGTTTTCGTATGTCAGGTGTGAACAAGAATACTCCTATCTATTTGTTGAGTCAAAGTTCATCACACTAAGTGCAACGCCATCCTGGTTCTTTATACCTTGATGCATCATTCTTATGCGTGTTATCAAACATAAGGTAAGTGGCCCTTTTAAAATCCCAATTCTTGATAAGCAAATCATCCATTTCTCATCATCATCTCTCATAAATTTGGCTTGTTGGATTCTCTTGTCATCATCTCATTTCTTATTTTTCTTCTCTGCACTAACATCACGTCATGAATAGTTAATCATCATCACTAGTGCATCCATCCTGCATCCGCAAACCATCAACATTTTGCATATCATCTCACAGGCATTTTCATCATCATAATATAGATCTGTTAGTCTAAGCATCTCATAAAATCATACATTTGCATAAAACATCCATTGCATAATCATATAGGCATTATCGCATCATCCATCATCACATCATATCATCATTTAAGTTGTTTAGGATAATATAGATTAGTTATTCTAAGCATCTTGAAAACATCTCAATTGCATCATCATCATAACCATCCATCTTGAACCTCTTTATCGCAAGATTGACCCTTAAATCAAATCTTTTCGCTTGATTTCTCGAGGGGGCAATGTACTAGTGTACTTCTTTCCGCTGGGGCATCTGACAAAAAATAGAAATTTTTTGAATTTTGATCGCAGAAATTTTATTTCTTTGAACCAACACAACAAGTACATTACTTCAAAGAGGGGAAAAATGTAGATATACGAAATTAGCATCATTCACATTCATCCATTCATCAGGTAAATCAAGTTCATTAATTTCAATCTCCTAAGGTCATCCATTTAAATTAAATAAATCAACTTTGTTTAAATTAAGCCTAACATCATCCTTTTAATTAAATAAATCAAACTTTATTTAATTAAAATCACAAAATTCATATTCCTCCCTTTTGATTTAAATAAATCAAAGTATGTAAGTCAAATGGGTCAAAATCACCTAATCCTTCACTAAATTAATCTAATCCTGATTAATCTAATCTAATCACACATCATATCCTCTAGCTTTTCCCACTTGCACAAATAAGGCATTTTAATTCATTTATAAAATCCTAATTTTCCCTCAACAATGCATCTTTGGAGAATATTCCCTCAAGTTTGAATTTCAAAACAAGTTGACTTGTCCCTTCCAACATGGCAATAACTCCCCTCTTACATGTCCCCCACTTGGCATTTAAGTCTTTTTTTCTCCCTCCAACAAGCCAAATTTGAATTTGAAAAGGCCAACTAATCCCATTTATTGGCACATTGACCAAGAATTGCACATCCTCCATCCACTCACAAGGTGACAAGTGGCTCCTTCTTAATGGCTAAATCTTTATCCCACATTGCTCTCTTTTGGGCACTCTTTCAACTTGAGATTCTATAAATAGAAGGGTCATTCTTCAACAATCCACAAACAATCTTCATGCAAAGTCACTCTCTTCAATTGAGAGCTAATTTTTCCCACTTCATAGCATCTTCAACAATTTTCATCATTAGCGCTTATCAAGGATTCAGAAAGGGCTTATTTCCATAGAAGCACCAATCCACTATGAGATATGATTTACTTCATGTTTTATTGTATGCTTTCAATTAGTTTATTTAATCCTTTATTGTTTTGATTGCATTATGAGGCATGTTGAATTATTTCATAGGGATGTTGACTATTTGCTTTGTTTTAAAATACTGATCATGCTTTGTGTGTTAGGATTTTAGCCATTTGCAGATTTTAGCATCCACACCAACATGCCTAATATTTAGGAGAAGTGAAGGGAAAATATCGTCTAACTGATTTACTCTTATGCTAATCTTTTGGATCTCATAACTCTGATAATAAATAATTTTCCTATTTACGAATTTCCATTTTACAATGATGGGATAAATTAATCGGAAGAACTTACAAATTTAGGTTTTAAAACATTATTTCTTCTACATAAACATCATCTCCTATGGTTTCGTCCTCTATAATGTTGCATTCTCATGATTTGCATAGTTACTAAGGATTCCTAATAGTAAATGTGTCGTAATATTAAA
Source organism: Sequoia sempervirens (assembly GCA_007258455.2). Lineage (NCBI taxonomy): Eukaryota > Viridiplantae > Streptophyta > Pinopsida > Cupressales > Cupressaceae > Sequoia > Sequoia sempervirens. The sequence continues at coordinate 59,057 of VDFB02276174.1, read as the reverse complement.
TTTTGTTTAAATTTAGTTACTACATGCATTAATTACGTTAGACTCGGGTATTGGACACATCATTATTTAAAAATCCTATTTAGGTGTGTATTGTATTATACAATTATCTCACCTAAAATAGCCATTCTACTCTTGTAGATTGTGGCAAATACATCATATTCCATTTTAAGACTTTACATATAAATCAATATGAATCCATAACTAAATTTAATGAAATTGTTAAATATGATAAGATAAGGAGTAGATGCCAACGATATCAAACACAAAATCATTTAAAAAAAAAAATACTTTGAATCCTACCCTTTGTGTTGATTCCTGGTTGGGGGTCTAAAGTAGGGAGATGCCTAGATACCCATGTCCACCTCCTGCACAAATCTGCAATATAACACTCCTCTGGAATCCCTTTCAAGACATCAAATACATAGGTAATCGGAGTGATGCCCCAAATGTAGGCCCATACATTCAATTTGTAGAAATAAATGCATTAAATTTATTGTCACTGTAGTTTACGAGTTAGTTCTCAAATTTATTCTAGGCAGAGGAAATAGAGCTCCATGTGAATAATATGCGAGGTGAGTGAAGTCAAAGTTGGGCGGTTGTAGGTGCAACTTTGCCGGTTGGTCTATGCTGAGAGACAATCAATTTTCATGTATGCGCATTTAATCCATTTGTTGGTGAATAAATTTGATTTCCATTCAAATATCTTTATTAGATATATTTCCCATCAATAATAAATGTCTAGATCCAACTAGCAGATATTTTAGGAAATGTGGAGATAATACCTTTCACGAATATCAAAACATGTTCATGCATTTTCCTTTACTATTAAAGTTTATCAAAATGTGTAGTTGGAGGAGAGGAGTCGTGATAGAACCATGAATCAAAAAAGATTCCAACTTCACCAGTAGACCAATGGCCCATTGAGGTTCATCCCAAGAAGGCTCATGCTCCCGTGTCGGGTAGCAAAAAAGAATTTGTGGATGACCTCCATAAAAAAAAAAAAGATTCCAACAACATAAGATATGTTTAGATGAGTAATAATTAAATAAATTAAAATTCCTATCAAACTCCATCTCCAATGATATTGATCAAACTTTGTAGTCTTGTATTTTGAATCATGTGAGAATTTTGAGAATTTTTTCAACATTCTTACATAATACCATTGTTGTCAACTTGACTAGTTACCAATGGTATTGAACAAACTTTATAGTCTTGTATTTTTAATTATGTGAGAATTTCATTTTGGTACAATTCATTTGAGAGAAACTTTTCAACATTCTTATGTAATACCATCGTTGTCAACTTTAAAATATAATTAATTAGTTATCAATGATATTTATCAAGCTTTACAATCTTGTATTTTGAATCATGTGCGAATTTCTTTTTGGTACAATTCATTTGAGAGAAATTTTTGTTGAATGTAATACCATCGCTGTCAACTTAAAAATATAATTAATTAGTTATCAATGATATTGATCAAACTTTACAATCTTGTATTTTGAATCATGTGAAAATTTCTTTTTGATACAATTCATTGATTTTTTTTATTTTTAATTTTAACATTAGTGTGAATACCATCGTTGTCACCTTTAAAATATAATTGATTAGTTAACTTAGGGGAGAGGGACCTATAGTGGAGCACCCTAACTTCGCGTTTCTCAAAATCCTATGTGGAAATTTCAAATCACTCCCAATTCTGTACAACAGTTTATTTGGCAACTCATGTGCTTCTATATTTCATTTTAGGGCCACATCATCAAATATAATGCCACATCAGCGTACTTTTTCTTGAGGTATCCAAAAAGGCCAAAAAAAAAAGTGCGACCGATGGTGGTGCACTAAGTCATGTTTATTTGGTGTGCTAGTGTGGCATCACATGATTTGCCACTTTGTATACTTTATGGATAAAAAGTATTTTGCAATTGAATATTAAAGTGTTCCACTATGGGGCCCATTGAGGACTACTTCTATCCCCACTATTAGACCCTGCTCCATTATGGGCCCCTCTCCCCTAATACTAGACAGTAATGGATATGAATGTTTAACGTGATACCATTCTTACGTGAAAACGTCATCAACGTAATACCATTCTTACGGAAAAATGGCATTACTTTTTGGCTCGTGTCTATATATCTGGCTTTGCGATATTCCGGTCTGAAAAGTCGTATTGATTACCTGAACTTCAGCGACAATTTTGATGATTACAACGAGATCATTTGGAGGCCCAGGATTTGATCCCAGAACTACAACACCAAGTTCTTCTCAGCAAATGATCGCGCCTTCTCCATAGAATAATGTATATTTGGAAGTGAAGAAATACTCACGAGGAAGTAAGTAGTAGTGTGTTGGCTGTTCATACAGTTTGCATAGGATAAACTGACTGTTTAGGGTTTTCGTTGTTTCACATTTATGGGGCAACATGGTTCTGGGTTTTCTGTCTGAGGAAATATAAAAGGGGTAGATTAAACTAATGTCCATGCGATATCTGGTTATACAATATTTGGATGATGCTTTTGTAATTTTGTTTCTCATCTTTGTTTTTGATAATGTGAGTTTTTATCATTTTATTAATTAGGTGTTATTATCTTTTTCTTAATGTTAATGTATGTATTTTTAATGGATGATTTTATATTGTTCACAAGATTATCTTGGTTTGAAATTTTTTTGGTTGAGAGTCGAGTCAAGGATGAGGATATTTATTTTATCAAATTTGTGTGGAGCAGAGCCTGAACATTATCTCTTATGATGTTCTGAACTTGCTTTGAAACAAAATAATTCATCAAAATTAAGTAAGACTTATTCATGAGAGGAAAAATATAAAAAATATAATAACTAATAGATTTTTTTTCTCTACTTTGAAGCAATTACCAAGACAATATAATTATAAGTTATGAAAACATAAAATTAGCATATTTAGTTTAGATAGACTTGTGAAACCAGGTGAAAAAGGTTTACCAAGCGCACTACAATTTATAGGAGGGGCTACCCGATTCTTGCTAAAAAATAAAAGTGAAAAAATAATGAAATAGAAATTTCCTAGATAATTATTTATTATGAGATTTGTGATATACAAAATTAAATATTTTAAAATAAAATAAATTAAAATTATTTTACTTGTACAAATGATTATTTTCATTTAAATGTAACAAAAATAATATTTTTTACTCAATACATAAAATTGAGAGTAATATGTTTTAAGTCATTATATAGTCAAATTTAATAAGTAGATAAAATAGTAAGTAAAATTTAGATATTTTAAATATATGTTAATACATGTGATAAACAAATAGATTGTATATACTTTATAAAATTAGTAACTTATATATAAATATATAATATTTTTACAATTTTCAAAATAGAATAATTATAAAAAATATATAATAGTAAAAATTATATATAAAGGTATAAAAAATTAAAAATTTGTAAATAAATAAATTAATACATACATATTTTAATAAACTAAAAATTATTGATAAGGGTTTAGTGTAGTAGTTAAGTCATAACATTATTGTGGTGGTCACAAAGGTCCAAAACTTCATTGGGTTGTTGAGCTTGCAATTCTTCCACCTCTATTGTGTTAATGTTCTTGCAAGATGTATGACTTCACTAAGTTATGCTTATAGACTAAAAGCCCTTGTAGACCATTGAAATTGTAAGTTTAAACAATATGATAATACCTTGGGTTTCAAGGTAGTGTAATGCCCCGTCACGTAAACCCCAAAGAACAACTAAAAACACAACAATTTTTTTTTTTTGAAAACATAAAGAATAAACACTAACTTTACTAATGCAACTAACATAGCTAGTGATTACATGTTAAACATCTAAGTCCCTTGGGGTACACGATGTGACATTACGTAATCCATCCCATATCAAATCTAGTAAGAGCAATTACCAACTCTACTAACGTAACTCATTCATTCACTTGTTTTAATTTATACATTTATTAAAGATAAGCAATATGACAAGAATGAACCATATAGAACCCATACATGTAATCATAGCAATTTAACTTGGAAATACAAAGAACTTATTTTCTCAAACATAACACAACATTAAGAATATTTACAATTATGGATAAAGCATAAATTACAAAATGTGATTATACATTACATCATTCTACAAGTACATCTCATTGAGCAATTGCCCAAGGTTACAACATAAGTCTACCCAATACATGGGAGAGTAACATATCAATATAGAAAGTATGTCAGAAGTACAAATATACATCTGGAAACATATAACTCTAGATCAAGCTAACTCAGAAAACTCTGTACTGAAAGGTACATCTGCAAAATAGGGAACCCGACGGGGTGCGTAGCACGTTCCACCCAACCACCCCCATGCTAGGAGTAGATAAGAAAGGGTCCTCGACTAAGAATGTCTAAAGTAATACACATGACTAAACTCCAAGCATGGAAAGATAATTCACACATAAAGGAAACCATAACATCAAAGGACCACTACCTAAACATGACAACAATAAATCACCAAAACATAACAATAGACCACTTCCTAAACATGACAACAATAAATCACCAAAACATATCAATAGACCACTTCCTAAACATGACAACAATAAATCACCAAAACATATCAATAGACCACTTCCTAAATATGACAACAATAAATCACCAAAACATATCAATAGACCACTTCCAAAGGATTCTAATAAAACAACCCAAAGGGAATGCTAGAGGAGAGTTTCATTGCATGGTCTTACGTGGATTATCCAAACAACCTATTACAAGGTGTTGCCTCCATCTATGGTTATCCTGACTTCCTATCTCAAGGCGTTGCTCCATAGGGTGACTCATGCAGAATCATTAATCTCTCGCGAAGATGAGGTCACAATTATGCCAACCATGGCCTTATTGGCCCACCTTTAGTCTATGAAAACCCTAATAGGCGGACGAGGCATCTATAATTATCTTGTCAATGTTTAACTACCCACCCCCTAATTAATTAATTAGGTTATCACTTATTACTCAAACTCTAACGTGGGTTATCCTAACAGCCCCTTTGTGCATCAGTGCCCACATAGAGCCACTCTCCCTAGAACCCAAAACATAACATCAAATTCTAAGGGGTTGTACCCACAAGTACTCTAAAACACAAAATAGAATAACCGTGAGGAAAAACCATCTCCGATAAAAATGGATACAATCCAAGTGTAAACTTAAAATAATAACTATAATCAAAGTGGAAACAAGTATCAATTTTAAAAGTCACATAATTTAAACCACCAATTTCCCATGCCTCTAGAAGTTTTAACAATAACCTTATCTCCTATAAAAAGGTTGACTAACTTAAGGGTCCCCACATGTTGATATCCCAACTCAGAAAACCAAATAAAGAACTCAAGAAAGTCAAAGGATTAACTAATTATTCAACATCAAGGTTTTGTTTAAGAATACAAATTTTACCTTGCTTAACAATCACATTAAGATAACACATTGCATGAAATCCATCCTAGAAGTTAAACTAACAGTTAAATTGATTTATTTCATTAATTAAATACACTCGGATAAAATATTTTCGTTCAACTAATCCAGTAACAACATGAAGTCATAATAAATAACTTATGTAATATTTTTCCATAAATTTTAACCAAGTGTTTATATATATATATATTTCATTTATTATCACAATTTAAATTTAACATCATAAAAATTATCCACATAATTATAATCCTTAAATATATATATATATATATATATATAATATATATACATATATGTATACATGTATATATATAATAATATATATATTTATTAATATAAATTAAATTTAATAAATCCAAAATTTTAAATAATAAATATAAAAAAAACCAAAATTTAAATATATATATATATATATATATTAAATTCTATACAAACAAAGTAAAGCCTGGGAGGCTGCGAACCTCCCCATAGGAGAGACCACGACCCCCAAGGCTACATACAACAATCCTTGGACTGTTGTGTGCAACTTTAAGGCTGTGGAAGGGGTACGGCAGTGGCCATCCTCCCCCATTTTCCAATCAATTTTTTTTTATATCACCATTTTTTTTAACATAATTTAATATTTCTTCAATTTCATTTTTTTTTTGTATTTATATATTCATATATATATATATATATATATATATATATATTGTTTGTGTGTGTATATATATATACACACACATATATATTGTTTGTGTGTATATATATACACACACACAAATATATATATATATATATATTGTTTGTGTGCGTATATATATATATATACATACACAAACAATATATATATATATTTAAATTAATAGAAAAACAATTTCTCTGATGGAAAAAATTAATTGAAAAATAATTTCTCCGACGACAATTTATAAATTATCTATAGAGAAATAGATTAATATTTTAACAGAGAATTACATTTTGTCTAATATATCAAAGAATTTTATTTTATTTTTTAAATCTTGATAGAGAATTCCAACGCAATCCAATATCTCAAATATTTCCTACAGGAAGAACTCAGAAGAATTCTTACAGAAAGGTTTTCTATTGTTTTCCTCATTGTAGTTTTCCTATTGTTTAATAATGATTTTGTTTCATGAGGTTCTCTGATTTTATTGTAAAATTTTCTGTAGAGGTAACAAAATAATAACAGTAAAAACTTCATAGCTGGGAACATAGTTTGGAACTTTTAATAAATTTTACTACAAAGGGTTAGAAACTATGTTCCAAACTAAGAAAGCATTTAAACAAAAAAAGAAGAAGTAAAGAACCTATTTTCTAAAGCCTGAAGAAGCGAGAGTTGTGCAAAGCTTCACCTCCGAAACTTCCAACTTTTAAATTCTTCCTAGAAACTTCACCCCTAGCCTGAAGCAAAATATATGAGCCCAAAAATCTAGTGTAATCCTCCTCCAATTTCTATCAAAACCAGAAAACCCCCCGAAAACCTACACACTAATCTACAGTAAAATTCCTTCCGTGAAGAAGCTTCATATCAACGTATGCCAATATTCTCTCCGAGAATATTTTTAAAACAAGAATTTCATTAAATTCTCCACTTATTCCTGTAAATCCTCTAATAAAAGAATTAACTAATTTTTAAATTATTTTATTTATTATTTTATTTTATTTTTCAATTATTTTTCCTTAATAATAATATAGCATTGTGAGCTATTTAATTAACTTAAAAATTCACCAATCAATACTGCTACCATAAGTAAATTAAAAATTCTAATTTACATCGAAGCAACTAATATTTTATTTAAACTATCCAATTAATCAAGAACATTAATCAATTAACTCAACCATCATTATCTACAAATAACTATATCAATTAAATACATTAATTATTCACACATAATTGAAAATTAATTAAATCACAAACATTTACATACTAAAATAAATAATCAACACTAACAAAAACATAAACAAAGACGAGTTTGAGACAAAGACAACATTGGACTCACAACAAGGTGACGAACTTGGAATGCGAACACCTTCTTAACCACTCCTTTTTCAACATCATAACTGTTAGGTTTATGGGACACGCTCAAACCTAACAAGTAGGTGGAGTCGGTGTCCAGTACCTGCATCCTGCATAGAAACAAACGCCAAGTAGCATGTAAATCTCCATTGAAGACATAGTGTGAAAGGTAATCGTGGGGTAGCAGGGCACTTGCAAGCAAGTGATGCCACTCCATCCTTTCACCAAGATACACTAGCAATCATATTAGAAACCATATATATTATTAAGGAAAACCATAACATAACCATATAACATAATCACAATGAAATGTATCATCTAGCATCATATGTAATATCAAGTGCAGCAAACCAACCAAAACGATGAACTGATCACCCACACAACCAAGTACAAAATCCACACATAAGAGTATCAACAACATGAGGGGTATTATAGGTAGAATAATAATACTTTCAAAATAAATTCAATGGAAAGAAATTCCTCATATGTAACTTTCTAGGCTTAGACCAGAATAAAACTCCAAATTATCCAAATTAGATAAAAAAAAATAAAAAATCATAATTACATTTTATACTAATATTTTAATTATATTATAACCATGAAAGATTGAAAAACTTATAAACTAGTTATGCTAATGAAGTCAATAATATAAATGATAGAATTGTCAAAAAGTTTTAATATTTAAAATGCATGATACAATTATATTTTAAGTCATCTATATTATTAAGTGATATTATGTTTCACGCCTTTCAACTTTTACAAAGAATAGTTTGAAGTTCTATTTATATTTCTTGTTTTTTATTAGATAAGCAAGGGAAGGTTTGTGACCCATTACAAGAAGAAAAAAAGAGCCAAATAGCTCAGCAAAACAAAGCCAAAGATCTCAACAAAACAGACTAGAAAACACAACAAACCAGAGAGAAACAGTGACTTAGAACAAACAACACAAAATTGTTCAAGGAGCAACACTTGAACCAAGTAAAGCCTCTGAGGGTGTGTTAAACGAGACCATGACCTTCTTAGAAAGACATTTCCTCTTTCTATGGACCATAGTCCAAGGAGAATCAGAAACTACAACCGAGATATTTTGATCAGAACGGGAAGACTCCCCTCTAGAGTAGCAAACTAGAGGAACAACTGGAACATGAGGTACAACATCATAAACCAAGCCTGAATTAGCAGAACTTACTACAACATTTTCTAGTACATGGGCCTCAGAGGAGTCAACACAACAATATCCACAAAAGGAACAACACCCACCTAAACCGAGTTAGGTGGAGCAAAAATTGGCATTTGAGAATCAACATCCATGACAACACTCATATTAGGCTTCATAGAAGGGGAAGCATGCCTAGAGTCATCATCAGAAGAAGAGGCAGAGTTAGCAGTAGTGCGAACTGTTAAGTGTTCATGGATTGAATTCTTCCACCAGGTAGAGGAAGAAACAGTGCAGGAGCTTTTAGAGCATTCATGAGCTAAGTGGCCAACAACAAAAGAACATCTACAGCGAAAAGGAAGACCTTCATAATCCACCAACTGAGACCAAGACCAACCATTAATTTGCAGTGCAACCTCTCCAAGTAAAGCCTTCGATAGATCAACCTCCACCAGAATCCTAGTGAAGGAAGTATGAGTGAAATTCACAAAAGCCCTATCCACTAAATAAAAATTCTACCAATAGCATTACCAATGCCCTCATAGGAAGAGAAACACCAAAACTAGAAAGGAAGATAGGTAAATCTTACCCAAACAGGCAACACATCCAAATCTTCTTTCAAAGGGTTAAAAGAAAAAACCCAAGGCCTATAGGAAAGAGGATGAGAATCCCACATCCACATATCGTGATCAATAATAGCTTGTCTGTCCTCAAGAGAATTAAAAATCAGCACAAAAAAACCCCTTGCAGAAGGGTAAATCTCCATCAAACAATCAACCAAAGGAGCCAAGTGATTGGTAATCCAAAGGTGCAGATTAGGAAGAGAAGGCCACAAGCAACAAAATCTGCAAATAAGAGCATTTTTAGAGTAAAAATCTATATTATTAGTAATTTCCTTACTAAGAGAAACAACAGGAGCAACCACAACACAACGCATAGGTTGTACAACACCCTCCCAAGCTCTCTTAGACTTCACAACATCAACATAAGTAGACTGGCCCACACGAGAGGATGGGAACAACCCAAAATAGTAGCTCCAGCTACCTTCTCAACTCCAGGAGGTGAAGAAAACATAGCATCAATTAGAAAAGCCCCAGACATACACACAACAGATGGGGAAGCCCCATTCATATCCACTACCACATCAATAGGGGAAGAACCCACAACAATCTCATAGCAAACCATTCTCTCTACCGCACTAGGCTGAACAGAGCCAAACTTAGTGCCTGCATCAAGAGACATAGCTATCTCAGCAACCGAACCCACAGGGAGGGGAGAACTTAGATCGACTATCAGATTACACCCCAAAGATAGGGGTTGCATAGCTAGGCGAGAGAAACTTAGGATGGGAAAATTCAAATTTGTTGGGCGGGAGACTCCAAAAGTGTCCATTTATGTTTCTTGTTATCTTTGAAATCACATCAAAGATTTATTGCTTACTTTAATGGAGATCACATCTAAAAATACTTTTTAAATGAGATTACATATAGGATATAAAATGTATTATTAGTGCAGTTTCATTAAATTTCACCTCATGAAAATTTCACACTTGCACATCTAGCCAATTACATTATTTATGAAAGCCTATTGTAGACACTAAAAATTGTCCTAGGTCCGCGACTTCTAAATTCTCCATCATTTCTCCTTTTATCTTTGATAATTAAATAATTATAATTATTTAATTATTTTCTAAAGTCGTAAGTCTTTTATTAATTAAATAATTTTAATTATTTAATTATTTCATTTCTATCTTTATTCTTTGTTGATTAATTAATTAAATTTTATTTATTTAATTAAATCACTAATTAAGTCTATTTCTTTATAAAATTAAATAAATTCTTATTTATTTAATTTTATCGACTTTCCACTATAATTAAATAATTATTTATAATTATTTAATCATTCATTAGCCTTTTCTCTCCCAAATTAAATAAATTTAATTTATTTAATTTGATCCACTCTCTTTAATTTTGAATTAAATTATTATTTAATTCAATAAGATTCTCTTTGTCACATTCCTCTATAATTAAATAATTATTTTAATTATTTAATTATTCATTGGCTAGCTAGATTAAATAATTTTTATTATTGAATTTCTCCTATCACCTCTTTATCTATGCCAATCTTATCTTCCACATCAAAACTTATCTCTTCACATCTCATTTAATCTTATCCCTTGATTGAATTATCTCATAATTCAATCTCAACCCTTCATCCTTATCATTTTCCCTAATTTATCCCTAACCCTATTTCATACTACACTTTTAATCTTGGCCATTGATTAATTATACATCTTATTGACATCCAATCTCAACTATCAATCCAAATCAAACCTTTCCTATAAATCGACCCTCTCATAAGCCATTAAGGGGGTTGATTCTTCGAGCATCCTTATGCTATCTAAATCGTTCTTGAATCATTCATCCATTTCTATCTAGCATCCTCCATCTATCATCTCCATCTTGATGTTATGCTGTTGAATTGAGCAACCAACATATCAAATCAATCGACCAATTAATTCATCATTGCATCTATTTCAGGTATTGAAGATTTGGATCAGGCAATGCATGTTATTGTTTTATCATTTTTATTTATCCAAATTTTTTATATACACCTATAAGTCAAAATTTCACGATACTAACTTCATAGATGACAATAATGAAGCACTAATAGCTTGGATATGTCAATTTTGCAATGTTTTGAGTAGGACACTTGTGTGACATGTGGACATCCCCACGATGTGCTAACATCCCAAAAAAATTTAAAATTTAAATGAGAATATTCCAATTCCTTTTCCTATAGCACATAAAATTGTGGAAGAAACATAGATGTAATGACTCATCCCACCCATGGAACCTCACAAAAATTTTCAATCATTCCCATTCATTCTCATACTCTCTCATTCAATTTTTCTCTTTCTCACATTCTACATCACTCTTCTCATTCTTTCTTACTTTCTCTCACTTTCATAGCAAAGCTCTATCAAATTTCTATCAAGCAACAATTAAGGCTATCTTGCACGTAATATCATTACATCTATGAAGCAAACAGGGGAGCCACAAGTTGTTGGTAATAATTTCTTGTCTTTTTTCTTATCTATTTAATATTGTCTACTTGATCTCACCTTTGTACTCGTGATAGGGGTTATCCTCCTTGGTGAAGTTTTTTTTTATCAAACATCTTTACATCTCATGTCATCATGTCTAAATTTGAGAAGATGGAAGTTGCCGATTCAATGTTCTTAATCTCCATTTTGATAGGGATGATAGCATAGGGTGAAGATGTCCTCATGGCACACTATCATCCGTGGCCAAGGTTAAACCCTCTTAGAAGTTAAATCTAGGAGTTTTTTAGTTTATGTTTTTATATGCCATAGATTTTAATCCTATTATCATTTTTTGTTATTAAGAAATTTGATCATTATCGTCCTTAATATTTTTGCATTTCATTTAGTTAAGTTTTGTAAATATTATTTATTCTTCAAATCCTATCACCTGAGCTTTATTATTTGAGGTAACCAAGGGCTATTTTATGCTTGAAGACTCTCCTTGTCTTGAGTCTTGAGATTAGAGACTCTTCTCGTTTACATTTTGGTGAACCTGACATGAACAAAAATCATGTCAAATATTTTTCTTCAAAATTTTAATACTTTTGATAATGCATTATATAAACAATATTTTAATATATTGGACAATGACCTAGATGACATTTAAGAGGCATCTCCTTCTATTCAAAAATATGATAAAAAAAATTCTTCATCAAAGACTTCTTCGTAAGTCAAAGAGTCTACAAATGTAGTCATAGTCTTTATTTATCCTCAAAGGCCTAAGAGACTCATCATTTATGTAATACTGACTAGCGCATCTCCTAAAATAATTTATTATATTCATGGGGTTCCTATCACAAATGACATGCTAGACCTTTACATAAGATTTATACAATCTAAGGCTCCCTCCTATAGAGTGGTAGCTCACACATATAATACTAGAAGGAATCAACAAAATATTAATCTACCATCTTCTCAACCAAGCCTTCCTTAAATACATAAACCTACAACTAAGCCATTGAGTGAGAATGATTTTGTCATGCAACTTCACATTACTCCCAAGCCACCATCTCACTTTAGGATTTACTCCAGAATGCTCCAACTTAGTGAGGTATGTTTTCAGAAGCCTTGCAAAAGATTCTCTTGCCTTCCTCAACTGTGTTGATGGATTTTAACATGTTGATATATCAGATTTGTGTGGATTCATAAAATATTACATTCTATCCATGTGACTTGTCATCTCTAGAAGCATACAAGCAAGCAGATGCTCTAATGATAATAGTTGACATTAAAAATATTTGCATTAGCATGTTGTCATTGATATTGGTTGACTCTCAACATATGTAGTATCAACTTGTTACCTAAAATTAAAATTGATTCAAATTTTCTTGCTTCTTCTTCTTTGTATATTCATGGATTTGATAATGTTGGTCAACAAGTCTTACACACCGTGACCACCAGAATTGTACTCCCTTGTTGGAGATAGTACAATCCTTGGTCTAACTTGGCTTGGGTACCCTGGCATTAATTATCTTTTAAATCATCATTTATAGGACCAAAGACCCATTATTTTGGATCTCGAGGCTTATTTCACTGAAAAATCCCATAAAATCACTCAAATCCTTGGAAATCCTGAAAACCCACCTCAAAAAGCTAAGGTAGGACTCATTCACCACCTTGGGTGAATGAGTCCCCTTAGGTGGGACCCATTTGCCAAGGGTAGCAAATGAGTCCCATTTGGGGAATTTTTTAATTTTGAGCATAAAATTCAAGTTTTTAATTCAAATTTTGGTGGATGTCGACCTTTGAGATCTAAATAATTAATGCCTATAAAAGAAAGTTTCTAAGTCATCTTTATCAACTCTAAGCACTTTGAGAAAGAATTTTTCAAGAGATAATCATCAAGAATCTTCCAACAAGCTTTCACAAGAGCATTCTAATTTCAAAAGCAAGAAAAGTTGAAGCATTGGAGCAACATTAAAGCATTTAGGTACATCTTCAAGCTCATTTTCATTCAAGATTTATAATTTTCAAGGGATGATCATGGATGCCTATGGTGAATCATGGTGGATTCTAGGTTGGGGAGATGCAAGTAGCCATCAATCTAATCCTAAAGAATTGTTTCCTAAGTGATTACATCTTCCATTATCACTCTAGATTTAGCCTATGGTAGGTACAAGAATCATTGGAGTTCATTTGGGTTGATTAGATATCACCACAAGTGAGTCATTCATCTCTACATTTCCATTTTTGTATCACATTCTTGCACATTAGAATAAGATTGCATCATGTTTCAGATTTCTTAGTCTTAGACACATTTAAGTCTAGGGTTTTTCATGCACATTTCATTATTTCTATCAAGGTTTAATTACCAAACTAGCGGTTTGACCAAGGAAAACCCCCCATTAGAAAGTCAAGTTGAATTCTATTTTGTATGTGTTTTTTCACAGATTCGAATCTAGAACTCAAGCTGGAAGGAAAGGGTTAGTGTTGGAGTGCAGATCAAAGCTTTCATTTTTTGGAAAAGTAGAATGGGACTGATTCGCCAAGAGTGGCGAATGAGTCCCACTATACCTATTTTCCAAGTCTATTTACAAATTCTGATACCCTTTTTCCTGAAACAAGCTCCCATGCAGAAATCCTGATTTGGGACTGATTTGCCTAGATTGGCGAATGAGTCCCAATTGGTCAAAAAGTCAAAAAAATTAGAATTTCAAAGTTGTTTCTAGTCATTTCAAGGTTCCCAGGTGCACATCATTTACATTTTTTCTTTTATGTTATGTTTTACTCACATTTCTAATGCATTTTCTAGGTCATTGCATTGAATTAGGGTTTTGTTTTACAAATTGCATTGCATTATCTTTTCCAAGTGTAGACACATAAAAAATGTCCTCATAATTATTTTTATCCATTACATATTTCATTTTGATCATCTGCATAAACATATCTCCATAAAACCATTAAAACATTATAAGCATTTATTCATAACCATTATGCATTTACATAATAATTTATTCATTTATCCATTATTTATCCATTTGCATATTTCATTATCCCATTTCATGAATATTTATCGTTTCATTAATAATTAGCATATTCATAGATCATTTAACCATTTCATAAATCATTAATTCATCCATATTTCATTAATCATTAATCTATAATCGCTTAAATACATTCATTACACATGCATAATCAGTATGCTCATACATTAAATATTTCAATTCATCATCATATTCATATGCATATATTTTATAAATCCATTGATTCATCCACTTGCATTAATCATTAAAATGCATCATATATTTCATTAAATAATTTAAATTCATAAATCAATTTGCATGAATTTAGCTCAAAATTGTACATTAAACTCATAAATCATTTACATAATGGAATTAGCTCAAAATTGCACATTTGAGCTTCTAAACATGAATCATGGCATAAATCACTGTACTCATGTCTCATTTCTCATTTTGACATTAGGCATTCATCTATAAAATCCTCCTCCTCACTTTTTGAGGGACGGTTTTTTATTTCACAAATAATTCTTGAATCCAATTCTACATCACCTCTTGTGCTTTTGCTACAAAAATCTGAGAGTAGAGACAAGATATTGTAGAAATGATGACAATGAAGCTAATTTTCTCTTTGGAGGCATTTTCTTTAGTTTATATTAATTTGAATTTTGCATATGTTTTCATTTGAAAAGGCTTTATTGATGTAATGTTGGAAATTCTTTAAATTTGTTTTTTCAATTTTCAACATCTACAAAATGGTGAACCCGATGGATAGGCCCAATAGTTTTCTAGTTGTAGTGTGTTGTAGATTTAAATAATCCATTGGATCTTAATTTTAAATTGGATTTGATTCAACAGTCTTGGATTGTGTGAGAACTATGGAAGAAGTTTGCTATTATGCCATATGAAATACTTTCATAGATTTTTACTTAGGCACACAGGAAAATGTTTGATATGTAATCTCAAATGTAATTTTTTATAATAAATGAAGAATAATGATAAATAAACAATTTGATGTAATAGCCTCTAAATGGATATGATGAAATGAAGAATAATGCCGAACATTTTTAAATTTGGAGGAAATACTTGCTACACTATTCACTTTTAACATTATACATGAAGAGACAACTATAAAATTTGTTTTAATGGCATGATTTGAAGTCACAAATAGCTGGGATAAATATAATGGAGGTTTTGATGGTCTTTTCATGCTCATAAAATTAGCTTTTTTGTCTTTGATTATGAACGTTATGTGATACAAAGGAAACAAAGGAATTTTCAGCAAAGGTGTTTTAAGTCTTCAGCAAAGGTGTTTTAAGTCTTCAGCAAAGGCATTTTATGTCTTCATCATTTACCATCTCAACAAATGCATTTTATGTCTTTAACATTCACCATATCAACAAATGAATTTTGTGCATGTCTACAATTGTGGCATAATCTTTTCCTTTGAATTTTTCAATTTGTTGCCCCCTCTTTGTTTGTTGATTGTTTGGCATTTTGGTGTTTAGCAACCAATATAGCTTATGTCAATTTTGACTAAATTAGTATTTAATTTAGTTCTAATTTAGTTTAGTTTTATTTTTATTTTTAATTTAGCTTTAATTTAGTTTTAGATTTAATGTAATTTAGACTAATTTTAGATTTAATTTAGTTTGCATTTAATTTACATTTAATTTTTTAATTTAGACTTAGTTCATTTTTAATCTAGATTAAGCTTTTAATTTAGATTTAACTTTTAGTTTAGATTTAAATTTTAATTTAGATTTTAACTTTTAATGTAGCTTTTAACTTTTAATTTTAATTTAGCTTTTAGCTTTTAAATTAGATTTATCTTTTTCTTTTAATGTAGCTTTTAGTTTTTAGTTTTGATTTAGCTTTAAATTTAGATCTAGTTTCTAATTTAGATTTAGCTTTTTAACTTAGATTTAGTTTCTAATTTAGACTTAATTTAGAATGTAGATTTAATTTCATTTAGAATTGATTTAGTTTAGATTTAATTTAATTTAATTTAGATTAATTCTAGTTTAGATAGGTTTTTAATTTAGATTAACTTTTAATGTAGATTAACTTTCAATTTAGATTAAATTTTAATGTAGATTAACTTTTAATTTAGTCTAGATTAATTTTAATTTTAGATTAGTTTTTAATCTAGATTAAGTTTCTTAATTTAATAATTTAATTGTTTTTTCTGGGGCTAACCATTGATTTTATCTTTTGCAGGTTCACATGTTAGATATTTGAAAAGTGAAAACATAAGCACACATTTGTCGAAGACTGAAAATTAAAAATTACTAATGGCATTTGATGTACGACATTTGTCGAAGACTTGATTTTGAAACCAATTGTCTTTTAGATTAGATAACATTTCAATTGTTGCTTAAAAAGAACTTTGTTTGTCATATCTGGTGCGCTTGCACATTCTATGTTAGCTGATCTAGTGTGTATGTATCTAATCCCCTTGTGTACTTGTGCGATCCTGGGTGACGAGAAATACACATTGGTCTCTCCTTTTTTTAAGAGAGGATTCCCTAGGGATTTTACCACTTCAAGGTTTGACCTTGAGCATGTTTTTCGGTGGGCTATATCAAAGGGGGGAGAATGAAAGTTGTACCCCAAGGAGTGGCTAGCATCATTCAAAGCCAAGCTACGACAACTTTGATTCACTGAGACTTATTGGTGATGAGAGTGGGAGTGGGCCTCCCAGTTCTCAGGCTATTACAGATGGGCTCTTTATTCACGAACTCCCTTACTAGACACCTCTTGTTTTAGAAGCCAAAATCCTTCTATTTTTTGGTACAAGAGGGACCACCTCTCATGCCGTGCCATGTTCTTACAACTCTTAGTAGAGATGAAGAGTTCATCATGGGAGATTCATGAGAACTCGAAGCTTGGTTGACCCATAGAAGTGAGTTTCGTGGAGGGGAGACAGTGTGGCCAAGCTTCTAAGTCATCCGCTAAGAGTAAGCACATCTAGAGTAATCCAAGTGGGATCTGACAATTATTGTCCTTGCTAACCTAGGATTTGTGCTTGTATTGCTAAAATCAAACAACATTCATAACAAAAAAAACTCAAAAACATTTTTTCTATTTTGTCTTATGTGTGTTCAAAACAAATCTCAGAAAAAAAAACACAACTTGAAAATTACGACATTCAAACCTTGACACAAACTAGGCCAACACATCCAAAACAGGCTTGACATTTAAACCTATTTAAACCAAGGACATGCTCACTTCATTTCTTTTTCCATCATCCATTCATTCATCACCTCATCTTTTTGCATTAAACCTTCCCCATATTTTTAAACTTTAGGTTATCTTTTTAGTTTGCATTAAACATCTTGCATAATCCTCTTGATTAGGAAGCCCATCAAACTATAGCCTCAAATCTATATTCTCTTGACCTTATCTTTCAAAAAAAATTTATCATATCCCTCATCATTTAGGTTGGTTCCTCAGCCCATTAGTCTAGTTTGAGACCACCTTAACAACACATCTTATCAGTCTTTGATATACCTAAGGTCATTGATAATCAGATTAGTTGTTGTACCTATCTTTGTTTGATTAACAACCATATCTTAGGTTTTACCCTTCATACTAGGTCATACTAGTCCATCCCTTCAATCCACTCTTTGAATAACTTAGTCATAGACTATCATCACCTTGACTCTTAATCTATGAATCATTATTAGTCATCCCTATATGTTCAAAAATCCAAAAAATAACTTGTATTGCATTTAGGCATACCTTATTCCAAAAAAAACATAGAATAGGTGCATACCTTCCATTGCATTGGCATCTCTTAGGCTTCATACCATCCACCACCATGTCTTCCATTCACCTTGACATGCTTGCTAGTCAAGTTGAATACCAATTAATCGGCAATGGTCAAGCCCAAAAAGCCATAGACTTCAAAAGACAATACCTTGAATCCAAATACCAAGTACCCTCAACCCATAGTCAACTACCCATATCCATCCCTCTTACCAAAAACTCATAAACCCTATTCCTCCATCCATCTACCCTCACTATCAAGAGTACCTTAGCACAATCCATGCCATTAATCCACAACAAATGTCTACTTATCACCATTATCCTAACCTTGACAAGGGAAACCAACTCTCCACTAATCCCTTCCAAGCCTCCACATCCTATTGTAGTCCATCATTCACTTCTCCATTCCAAGTCTCCAAATCCTCTTACATTCCTTCATCCACTAATCCATTTCTATTCATTCCATCCCATGCTACATTTAGTCATGAAAATGATATCCTTGTCTAAAATCATATCTCATTGCCTAAACTTGAGGATACATGTCAAGAGTAAAACCCAAGGCATGACATCATGCCTTCACCTTTATCCCATGATTGAAGTAGTCCATCCCATGATCCCATCCTTAAATCCATTTAAGAAGTCCTTCTAGATAATAATGGCATCCAAAATACACCTATCCTTGATCAAGATCCCATTCCCAATCATGTCATCCAAAATAAACCTATTTTTGACGAAGATCCTACCCTTGAACATGAAGTCCAAAATGATCCTCTCATTGACCTTTATACTGTCCATGGCCCCACCTTTGAAAAGGACCCTATCCAAGCTCCAAGCACATACATTTCCCAAAATGAGACACTTTCCCCTATGGGACACATAGATGATCTTCCTCTAGAACAAGATTCTCCTACTCTAGACATATTCACAAATGATCGAGCTATAGCTAAATGCGTAGGACTCTATGACACTGACTTTTAAGACAGTTTCGACATAGACTTGGAAGCACTAGTAGAATCATCTGAATTTGATATTTCAGAAAATTAGACCAAAGATATCCGACATGTCAATGAAGCTATAACATCTTATCAACTAGGATCATCTATCTTTGTTAGAACAGGATTTCTTGTAGTTTAGAAAATACCAAGTAATAATATCCACATACACAATGATGGGTTAGCATCGTGTTTTCAAAAAAAAAAACCCCATCGCAAATATAATCTATCATAGTATGCAATTTCAAGGAAAAGGACTAGGTTGACATGAGCAAGGAATTCTTGAACCAGTATAGTTTTAAGAAAATTGTAAACATCAAGGTCTTGGATATTCTTCAATCACCAAATGTAATGATCTTAGTGGCACCTCCATGATATTGGGGGAAACTTTATTAGATACAAACATCAAAATGGAGGATATGAGTAGTTCTTGTCATAGGGTTGCTGCCAATACTCCTTCCATCCATACCATAAACCATCATTTCCAATATATTAAATCTTGCATTCAGAACCAACGAAAAGAAAAGTCTTACAAATCCAAAGTTCAAAACCAACTATCAAAGGCCATTGAATCAATCAAAAATCTAAGTGGACAAATGAAGTTAAAATGGATCCCAAAGAAAAATGGATCAAGCAAAGAAAATATTTCAAAATTCAAAGTCAATCAAAATGTGGAACCACAAGAAAAGAGGACTCCTACATAAAATAAATGTCCACCTCCTTCAAAATGGTCATCAATCAAGTCATATAAAAGTGTTGGTTCCAAAAACTATCCTAAATCCAAACTTCATCATCCATCACCCCAAGTTTGGTGAATGAAAATTCCTACATCTAAATTGCCAAAAACATCTACCATCATCCATGATACTCCTACCTCTCACCTAAAGTCTAAAAATCCCATGCCACAAATTTGTCACATATTGGAAACAACTCTTTATCATAAGGACTCTCACAGAACTCTATCATGATGTGTGTATTTTGATAAGGCCAACTCTAGTATCAGAAAGGATCACAATGATATCAATCAGTTGTATGCAAGTACTATGATCCTAACAAGGAAACTACTTCATAAAGGTCATTATTGGCACATAATGACACTAGTCTCTACATCAATACCATTGAAGGATTTAGAACAATCAGTGATCAACTAAAATAGCAAGGCCATTGAAAAAAATCAAAACAATATTAAAAAAAAAAATCAAAACAAAAATTAAAAAAAAGTAAAGAGAAAAATTTTGTCCAATAGTGAAAACCATTTTTATGGTGCTTTGGATAAGTACCATGATGAAAACCTAGCAAACATGTGTCATGTATAAAATAAATTATCTATGTGGACCATTACACTTGGGGGCAAGTTGTCTCATTGCATGACATTTCTTATGAAATTTCCATCTATCCATCTAAGCCCTATCATTTCCATCCATTTACCCACCTACCTTGATCTTGATAAGGATTGGGGTACAAACATAAATCATGCTTTGGGAAAACTCTTGACATGTCTATCCTTTGGTCATACACTATCCATGAAGTATCATACAATTTCCTTCATAGAATTATCCAAATCCATACATTGGAGAAAACAAATTATTCCTATACAACATAGTCCTTGGAGATCATATGCTAATTCTTCCATCTAATAATCCTCATGTCTCCTATCCTTTACCAAATTCAATCTATCATCCTTTTATACCTATTGCATGTCTTGGTTTTCCCTTCTCAATGGTCTAAGGATTCTAATCAACCTATCCAACATCCTTCCATCATCTTATTCAATCTTGAAAATAAGTCATTCCAAATGAAACCAGCCTAATCCATACAATCTTGCTATACATTGTAGCGCATCAACCAAAACATTCATTGGATTTTTTCCTATCTTTGTTGCAAACTGTGAGGCCCACCTCTATGCTACATCCGGTAAGTGAACTATTTTAAGTTTAATTATTGATTATGTCGATGATACCATTGATGATAGGAGATTTAGACATTTTTGTTCATGTGATGGTTTGATTAGGACTATGCTACATCTAGTACTTGGATTATTTTGAGTTTGGTTGTTGTCTATCCCTATTGATATCATTGATGACAGGATATTTGAACATTTAATTTAATATGATTATTTGATTGTGATTTTGTGACATGCTAGCTAACTATAATGATTGATCTATTTTTATGTTGGTTATTGAGTTTGTTCAATTTGAATCTGAAAACTTAATGATGAAGGAATGAAAAAAAGGTGGTGTGAACCAACCACGTTGCAATTAGATGAGTATGAAAATTAATGTTAATGAAAATGAGATAAGATAGATGGCTAATGATGTTTCAATTATGTTATAGGATATTTATGCTATACAAATTATGAAACTTGTGTGAATTCAATTGTGATTCAAATGATTTGATTATTATATGAATATGGTTTACTTGGATGGATTAACGTGCGTATTGAGTGTGCAGGTACATTTTCCATGGCCAATGGAAATTGGAGGCAACTCTTGGGAACCCTATGTAAATTAACCAGTGAAACTGAGCTAAAGTCCATATGAAAGGACTATAGTTCCATCATGTGATTATTTATG
Source organism: Sequoia sempervirens (assembly GCA_007258455.2). Taxonomy (NCBI): domain Eukaryota; kingdom Viridiplantae; phylum Streptophyta; class Pinopsida; order Cupressales; family Cupressaceae; genus Sequoia; species Sequoia sempervirens. Next base: position 37,041 of record VDFB02276174.1, on the reverse strand, counting down.
TTATTTGTGAATGTTTTTAATTTGGTTTTTATTGCCACATCAGTCCATCTAGGAGGTGAGTTGTCTATCCAAGTGGACAAACTCGGATTTGAAGTTTTAGGCACTTTTGGGGATTGAAAAGTGATTTTTTTAAAGTGTTTTTATGGGTTTAATGTCCCTAGGGCAGGTACCTATGGATTAGGTACCTTCTTAGCTTAAAATCATGGGTCAGTCTCAAGATTGGGCACTCTTTTTGAGGCCTTAAAGAAGTTTGACGAAAATAAGGTTTGGAAAGTGGGATGGGGACTAGTCCCTTTCCAATCCCACTTCTCCATGTTGTCTTGGAAGTCTCCCTAATCCTCACACATGTGTGAGAACACATGGGTGAGTGTGCCTAAGAGAGTGAATGGGAGGTTGACAAATGTCAACTCCCTATTCAAAGGAGTTCATACTTGAGTTCCTATAAAACAAACTCAAAACAAGGGTTAGGGGATTCTTTTGCATTCTTGATTTTGGTTGAAATTTTGGGGGAGCGAGGAGTTTGAAGAAAAAGCTTGGAAGAAGAGGAGTTGTGTGGATCCTCAACCCATCCTTCCTTGAGCTTGGTTTTAAGGTAGATTCACCACTTTTGTTTCTTCTTCTTCATGTTTGTATTTGAAAGATTAAATGTGTAGGGTAAAAAGATGTGCTTGAAACTTTATCTATTGTGTTTGCTTTGTATGTTTATTTCAAATTTCCCTTGGAGCATATCTTCTTGTGTTTTTGATGTATTATGTGTTATGGGAAAAAGGGTTGTGTAGGGATAGGCTCACCCAAGTTGGGAAGAGCATCCCTTTTGGGGATGGTATGGAGTAGGAACCTCCATGGGGAAGTTTAATTCCTCCTTAAGAGGAGAGGCTCAAAAGGGGTATGAGTACCCATGTGAAATTGTGAAATGGTGGAAATGGTTTTGGTGATATGGGTTTTGGAGAAAGGGAAGAGATTAAAGAAGGGTTGCATGTGAAATGATGGGAGTATGATATGAATTATTCTTGTTGTTATTACTATGAGTCCCCATATGGAGTGCGTAGTCCACTCTCTATCCCCCACTTTGGATTCTTGATGGAATCCTAAAGTTATGTGAAAATCCCTTGGGTGGGTGTGAAAAGTAAAATAAGATTCTTGTATGTATCATGTGTTTAAATATTGTTTTGCTTGGCTTGTTTGTACCCGGTTCCCTCGGTTGCCTCCTAGCTCGGGGGTGGTTGGTTTTCCAACCAAAGGTTGGGAGGTGAGCACTACCTTGGCAATGGAAAATAGTTTTTGTGTTTTATTTTATAGGTTGGAGAAGGTTATGAGGATACTTCAAGCTTGGGGAGGGTCACTTATTGTGTCATATCATTATGCCTATGAGGTGAAGATAACCTCACAAGAACATAACTACCTATATTGGTAGTGATGGGATAAAAGTGTATATGTATGGAAGTGGTGTATATCTTGTATGAGATTGTAACTCTATACGTGGGGGTGAAACTATTACTTGTTAAATGCATTTTTCGTTATTCTTTTACTTAAGGAAGAATGTGTTTCATTTTGAAGGAATGGATGTGAGATCTAAAACTAAAATTCTTACCTTTGTATTCATTTGTTCAAGGATGGACAATATAGATTTTGTTGCAGTACATAAGTGTACAGTTACAACTTTCATGTTGTTGAATGGAAATATACACATCCTTTATTTGCTAAGAATATCTATGCTTACATTGTAGGAAAAATATAGTGGGAATTCTCGGTTTAAAGATTTCATCATACTATTCTATGAAAAGAGAAATGGCATGTGTATTCGACTTCTTGTGTTCACAACCGAATGAAGTATCAATTAAAGAATTATTTTATAAGCAAAATAAAAGATAATATAGGGTGGAACGCTTATGCTCTGTGTTTGTGCAATACAGAGGAGTATTATGCCTCACATATGCCTCTGGTTTCTTCTCCTAAATGTAACTGAAATAAATATGATAGAGTTACTATGTGCCTCTATAAAATCTTAAATATTTGCTAGAATATCCTTGTGCAGTAAATAAAAGAATATACCAGTCTGTAACAAATTTAGGTGCCACAATGTATAAATAAAAAAAATAGAGTTTCATTTTATAATGCACCATAATTTATAGAAGATTTTAGTGCTGTTCATATTTCTGTAGTAAGACGATATATCTGTGAGTTTCTTTCAAAGGAGAAATTTATAAAATAAAAAAATAAAAAAAAATTAACAAGATATATTTATTCAGCAACACTTTTTTTTTAAGCAACATTAGAACGAGGTGTTGCTGGTAAGTTGCGCTGTTGTGAATGTCTTCTCCACAGTTGTTTCTGCCTTCATGAGCAAGGTTGCTAACATACCTGGAGTTCCATGTGATGCTTGAGGAGAGGATTTTTTTTTAACCAACACCCTCAGCTTTGCCAACTTCCTATGGAAAAATAATAATAACAGAGGAGAGAAAATTTTAAAAAAATAAAAAAATAAAAAAAATGACTACGAATTGTTGTTCATCAAGTTAAACTCTTCAAAAGAAAATGATAAAGAAAAAATGGGTTGGTACAACAATGCAGACTTACAGTTATAATTTCCCTCTACCATGCATAGATAGAAGAATCGAATTGTAGTTACTATTCTAATTGATAGGTAGTTGAAATAAATATAGAAAAGGGGTGACAAACAATTGTATGCATAATAGTGTAAATTTATTGGCATATTGGAGACCTGTTGGGTCTCTCTCTCTTCGGTTGTCCATAGTAGATGCAGTCCCATCATTCCACTCCCTTGGTTGCAGTCGACTCCACCTAGCAGAAGAGCCACGGTAACACCATTTCCCTCGAATATCCAACCTCATTGCAATAGGAATGAAGGAAACTGTTTGGAGGCTGCGCAGGTAGGATGGAAAGCAAGCATTTCCATATAACTATTTCACCAGCTACATAATCTCTATGGTGTATGGATAGTTTAAGTGTATTCGAAATCAGTAGGCGTGATTCTCGCTGATAGTGGACAATAGGGTCCATGATACTCAAACGACCTTTCTTCCAGTCGCGGGCGATAAGCTTAGCTTCTTCTTTGACAGGTTAGACTAGCATGAGAAGATTAAAATCGTACCAATCCCACTCCTTCACGCTGGATCAAAGCCTCTTCTCATGACCTATCACATCTGTTATCATCTGAGGAGTTACAGATTTATAAAAATAAAAATAAAATAATCTGGCGGGGTTGACAACATTACCATTGAAGTCGTACAAATTTTCATTGGATGTTTTCCTTCATCTTCGTTCCATTTCCCTTGCTCATGCCCTTTCATTTTCTCGTCCACAGTCTAAGTGGTACCACTCGAGCATTGGGATAGCTGTACGCAAAGTGAAAATGTATATTACGTTTTTAGAGAAACCATATTCTGTCTGATTCACGGTAAAAAAATATGTATATGTATATTTATGGAAATAAAGAATAGGATGCGTGTAGAATAAGTCATAAGGGTGATTCGTTCCTCTTCCCTATCTCCCATGTGTGTCAGAAGTTCAATTTTCTCTTATCGTTGACCTCCACCTAAGCTTCATTATCCCTCACCCTCTCACAGGGAAAAGACATCACATTAATGGCAATGAGCATAGAAATAAAAATAAATAAAACAAAGTAACTTGGGGAGTACTCATAAGATGAATCTAGTACCCCTATTCGCACTTTAGCCACCTAACCCCCTTGCACGCCAGATTCACACTCCTTCTCTTTTGGTAAGCCACCACCTCCATTCTTAGCGCTCCATCTCACTTTTTTTTCGCCACCTCTAAAATAAAATAAAATTATATATATCATCCTTCGTTGCTAAATCAGAGAAGGAATGTGTAGAAGTGAAAAAGAAAGTTATAATTTTCATCAACTTCGAAGATTGCCACTGGATGAATTTTAAAGTACACCGCCATAATAAGACTTGAAACGTATTAAAAATAGTATGGAAATAAACCTAAATACTATGGGGTAAACTTAAGGGGATTCCCATTTAGGGCTCCACATTTTCCCAAGCCTTTAAGCCTTTCTTAGATTTGTGACACTTAATTCATTGTCCTTTCAATCAATTTTATTTTTACAAAAAATAAACCTATAAGCAAAAAGGGGTGATTCGTACCCCTTGGTAGAGAAGGGAGATATATTAATTTAAAATGAGAAAGGAGAAAGGACAAAAAAATAAAATAAAGGGGTAGAGAAATAAGTATTAGGCATTATTAGTATTACTTAAAATATATATGGAAGCTTCTTTTATTCATTTGTGATCTCTTCTTAAGGGGGTAAATTGAATATATAAGGGTAAATATATTTATTATTATATATATAGTATCCATTACTCAACAAATTAATTTTATATGGATATAAATAAAAAATGAAATTTTAAACAATTAAATAAATAAATACAATATATATGTAAGAGATATAAATAAATGAGAATGAAGGTAAATAAAATTGAATATATATATATATATATATATATATGGTTTTAAAATGAAAATTCTTTGGGATAATTTATTTGTGCTTGTTTATTTTATCATTGAGTCAAGTAAATACTCTCCCTTCCATCTAGTTAACTAGATGATTTAGTAAGTGATTTTTTTTAAAAAAAGGAGATGATCTTCAAATCGATGTTTGCATAGGGAGTTTTGCGTTTTCTTTTGATATTTCATTAATTCTACTTAAGGATGAGTTTACAATCCATTGCATTCAAAATTGTAGAATCTTAATGCACTATCGAATGGGAAAGGTGAAGACTAAGGCATAGATTAGGCATCTTATATTTTTTTTACTACCTCTAAAAGTTATGCTTACGTTAAAGGGTAGGTTGGCTTGGATAATTTAGAAAAGTGGGGACCATTTAACTAAGTGGTGTCTAGGACCTTGCTAGTACCCTAATGGTTCTATCATGTTGCCACTAGTTAATAGACCTTATTGGCCTCAAACCTCATGTGGTGTAGCATCATGGTAATTCCCATGCTAGATACCCTAAACCCTTCTAGAAATACCTATTTTTGTCTAATGGGTGTGTGTAATAGAATAGGCACACATGCTTGTGCTTTTATTTCCCCCCATTTCTTTTCCCTTAAATGATGGTGTCAAAAGTGACATTGCATACAAAATTCCACTCAATAAGTATAGTTTTCTTTCATGATGCATATGGTTGGTAAATCTAGGCTACTCTTTCCTGTTGCTAAAAGAAAAAAAAATGTTAGTTGTGTTTTTGCCCAAGTGTAAATTATGGGCATTACACAAACCTCGATCCTTTAGTCACATTATCATCATCCTCATGTTGTTTCGGGATGTTTCCTTCCCGTGTCAAACAACGTCGTCATCATCATCATCACCTATCAATTGGTATTCAACTTGACTAGGGGAAAGATCATGTTTGTCCTTGGATTCTTGTGCATGCTTGCTCACTTTCTTGTAGGCATAATTCACATGCATTTGTCACGATCCTCATAAAACATTCAAAAAGACAAAAAAAATTTGAAAAATGTCAAAAAAATAAATAAATCATAAAATGTCTTGAAAAAAGCCATAAAAATCATAAAATGTCTTGAAAAAAGCCATAAAAAATCACAAAATGTCCTAAAAAATTCATAAAAATCATAAAATGTCATGAAAAAAATCCCCAAAAAAATCAAATTTCCCAAAAATCCAAAAAAATCAAAACATGTCAAAACAAAAAAATATTCAGATAATTTCCAAAAATCCCAAAAATAGAGTCAAATTCAGTCATGTCCATCTTTTTCATTGTCAAACTACATTACCTCTGTGACTAGATGTAGGCAAGGCCATCTACCGATGTGCCCCCAAGGCATTAGGTTAGTTCTTTAGGTGTGTCAAATAAAATCATGATTTGGTCCTTTGTCGTCGAAAAAACGTCAAGGGTCATGTCAAACTATGAGGTCTTTACACATCGCTACGTAGGCAAGGCCATCTATCGATGTGCCCTCGAGGCCCCATAGGTTAGTCCTTTTAGGGTTCATCGAGTCAGAATAAATCAGACACTGTCAACTCAGACACAACATAATCAACTGAAATTCAAAATCCTAAATCAACAAGACAAGCAAGCCAACAAGTCTCTAAGTCAAATTAGTCATTTTTCAAATCAATCAAACCAATCAAATTGGTCAAAACCAATGGTCTCATATAGGATGTGTCCTTCCTGAAATCGGACCTTGTCATTGTCACAGTTCATCATTTGCCTTCTACATGTAGTTGCATGATCAAAACTAGACTTGACGTCATATACAACATGTTACTTTTCCTAAAACCAGGCCTTCTCAAAATAGTCCACCCGTCACTCACTTCATCACTTAATGCATTGCCAAACATTTATTAGTAAATAATCTGAATGGTTGTTGACATTGTTGGTCTATTTTATCATATCTTTTAGATTTTCTTTGGTCATGTTAATAGCCACCTCGAGGGTGTCCCACAAAGGATTTAGAGGAGTGATGATCTCTCATGAATCATCTTTTATTTGATTGTTGTCTGTGGTTTGTCTTGATAAAAAGACTTGGGAAACCTTGCCCTTAGTATGAGTTAGGACATTCCTTGTCAATGACTATCTATTTTATAGATGGATGACCTTGCACACCTTGGTCTATGTCATACCATGTTTTTTATTTTCCATTTGTCATATTTTACCACTCTATGATGATAAAGCACTATAACATGCACAATCATCACCTTCATTTTCCTTCAAATCTCATTTTCATCAATCATTTCTTCCATCATCCATTTCCTTCATCATTGCATTTTTCATTCATCATTGCATTTTTTTAATCTATTTTCCTCTATCATCTTCTAGTCCTTTCATCCATTTCAAGAGCACACTCATGTTATTCAAACCCGCATGTCCTCTCGAGGGGGTATACCTCTACCTCCTCGTCATCCTTCTACATTATTCCTTACATTGGGGCATATCTTTTTCTTTGAAACAATGCGACAAGATGCACTATCTGAAAGAGTGGAAAAATGTAAATGCATAAAAATGTCCTCATAATTATTTTTATCCATTGCATATTTCATTTTGATCATATGCATAATCATATCTCCAAAAACCATTAAAATATTATAAGCATTTATTCATAACCATAATCCATTTACATAATCATTTAGTCATTTATCCATTATTTATCCATTTGCATATTTCATTATCCCATTTCATAAGTATTTATCATTTCATTAATCATTAGCATATTCATAAATTATTTAACCATTTCATAAATTATTAATTCATCCATTTCATTAATAATTAGCCTATAATCGCTTAAATACATTCATTACACATGCATAATCATTATACTCGTACATTAAATATTTCCATTCATCATCATATTCATATGCATATCTTTTATAAATCCATTAATTCATCCACTTGCATTAATCATTAAAATGCATTCATATATTTTATTAAATAATTTAAATTCATAAATCAACTTCCATGAAATTAGCTCAAAATTGCACATTAAACTCATAAATCATTTCCATGGAATTAGCTCAAAATTATACATTTTGAGCTTTCAAACATGAATCATGGCATAAATCACTCTACTCATTTCTCATTTCTCATTTCTCATTCTAACATTAGGCATTCATCTATAAAATCCTCCTCCTAACTTTTTGAGGGACGTTTTTCGATTTCAAAAATAATTCTCAAATCCAATTCTACATCACCTCTTGTGTTTTTGCAGCAAAAATCTAAGAGCAAAGAAAAGATATTGTAGAAAGGATGACAATAGAGCTAATTTTCTCTTTGAAGGCATTTGCTTTAGTTTAGATTAGTTTGAATTTTGCATATATGTTTTAATTTGAAAAGGCTTTATTGATGTAATGTTGGAAATGCTTTAAATCTGATTTTTCAATTTTCAGCATCTGCACCAGGTCTAAAATTGGTGGTGAACTCCTCATTAAATCACATTCAAGCCCTAGGACAACCCTATTACAAGATTTCAATCTACTTTGCATTGAGATCTCTAGGGTTATCCTTGAGTGGAATCTCTTTGAAATTGGGTGTGAATACATCAATCATAAACATCATTCTAGCATTTTAGGAGGTTCCATTTTGGTGAACCTGCATTTAGGACATTAAAATTATGATTTGGAGTGCATTTTCATCCTAGATTTAGTTTGTATTAGGATTTGCATTGGCTAATTTGCATTCTAGGGTTTCAATTTTTAGCTTACATTTTTGCACATAATTTCATTAAAAATTATTGAAAAACTACATTTTCCTCTTAGACTTACATCATACAACATAAAAAACATAAAAATCAACATTTTTTTTTTTAAATTAAAAAAAAACCCTAATGTGGCTCATTTTCCACCTTGGGTGAATTAGTCCCATTGCAAAATTTGCACTGTTATTCATAGAGTTAAATTTTCAAATTTTCAGCTTCTATTTGCCCTCATTACTTTTTTGTTTCAATTCAATTGCTTTCCATTATATTACAATCATTAGAAATAGTGTCATTTAGATTCATTAAAATTGTGGATAGAACTAGGTTTTTTTTTAGCATTTAGATTAGACTACATTAGACATATCAGAAAGCAAAACCAAAAACATTAAATTTAAACAAGCATAGATGTATACTTATTTCATCATGTTAAAACCCTTTGTTATATTAACCTTCAAGCCTTTTAGTCATGATGACTTTGATATATTAGATGAAGTACTTGAGGACTTCACCTCGAAAGGTTCATCCACTAAGGCTTGTTCAAACAAACCTAAACAAAGAGAACTAAATTTCATCGAACCTCGACTTATTAACAAACCCAAGCCTTTTCATAGTGATGACTTTGACATGTTAGATGAAGCCCTTGACGAATTCCTCTCACAAGGTTCATCCACTAAGGCTTGTTATGAGAAACAAAAAAAAAGAGAAATTAATGTGATTCAAACTCAACTCATCCTTTACCCACCTTCGCATAAACCCAAATCTAAAAACAAGCCTAGGTTTATCCTTTATCCACCTAAGAATAATGTCTTGTAGCAACTGATTCATAATACCATTTCTCACACATATAATACTAGGAATAACCCACAACCACAAAAACTAACTCCCACAACCTTACCTTTGCCTAATCCCATATGGCCTAGTGCTCCTCATTTTCCTTCAAATAGTGGGAAGGAGTATGATCTTGTTGAACAACTTAAGAATAATCCTACAAAAATTTCCCTATTGGACCTCATTCAGAATTCACCGAACTATCACAATATGATTGAAACAACCTTACAACAAGTAGTGGTTCATCCTGGTATGAATGCAAACGATGTGGCAGCTCTAATACAAGGAATGAATACAGTTAATGTAGACATTACTTGTCACCAACATGAGCTCCCTCCCTTCGAATTGACAAAAGAAAAATGAGGCCTTTATGATAATATCCCAATTCAATAGAATAGGCATAAAAAGGACCCTTGTTGATAATGGCTCAACCCTTAATGTGTGCAGTGTGAAACTCTTAGATAGATTGTGTGTAGAAAAAATAAAAAATTGAACCTGACTCCTTATCGATTAGAGTATTTTACAATGTAGGAAAGCAACTACTCAGTATGATTACTTTACTTATTACATTCAGAAAGGCTACCTTACAAACTCCTATTCATGTGATGCCTCATGACCTTTCATACAATCTTCTTTTGGGAAGACCGTGGATTCATGAGATGCATGTGGTGCCTTCAACCCTTCATCATAGCATGAAATATGTCTATAACAACAAGGTATACCAAGTTAAAATAGAACCTGAACCTCAAAGTTGCTTACAAGTTGAAAAAGAAATGACAAGTCCTTTAAGCACATTAATTCCAACATAGAACCTATAGCTCAGTTGACAAGCGAGAAGAATAAATAGTGTTAAAATTATTGGCTGATGATTGGGGTTCCTCAAATTTCACACCCTCATTTATGGGAGAGTATATAATCACAAAAAAAGAGGATGAAAAACAAAAACAACCAATGGTCATGTCAACTTAAAATTTGGAAGAAACTTCACAAGCATCTACCTCATCCACTCTGGAAGAAAATACAAGTTACACAACTAACTTTGATGAGATAGATTATCAACAGCCATCGAACTTGAAAGAAATGGAACAAATTTATGGGAGAGGTTCTGAACTTATCAAACAATTGGGTTATAGTGGCATAAGATGTGGAAAGAAATAACAAGGCATCTGAGTTCCTATAGAACCTAACACACAAGAGACAAAGATTGGTTTGGGGTATTATCCTTCAAAGACAACAAAAGCAAACAAAAGATCATCATTAAACATCAAAACTATCATGTGCAAGCCAAAAAATAATGGGTATGTGTAGGATCATCATGGAAAAAATAGGATCTTAAGTGGCGAAAAATTCAGAAAAATCAGAGTTAGGCAACTTGACATAAAAATTTGAATAAGTTATCAATATTATTTCAAAAATATGTAAGAATATAATCTGTAGTAAATTGAATGTAGTTTCTGAACTACTAGGTTTTTTTTAAATGCATTTGGTGAAAATTTGAAATTTCAATGTAGCAGTACTTAAATTTCAAGGAAAAAACTAAAAACTCGTATGTTTGACCACCTTAACATGGTCAAAACTTCATGAAATTAGTTTTTAATCCTATAGTATGTGAAGCATAGAATGTGATGCATGTTTGATTCAAAAATGTGATACCGTTTGAAAGCTATAGATGTTTTTCAATCAGCCTATCAATCACGGACTTTAGTTGTAATTCAAATAGAAAATGAATAATAATTATTTATTAAATTCAAAGTAAAGCATAATTTATATTGGTGGAAAGTTGAGAATCTCCTTTAAAAACCCTTTTTGTTTCATCAATTTTGGGTAAAAAGAAAGCTGACAGCAACATACCCTACACATACCCATCATATTGCCACTTTTTGGCCCATCATGATTCTTTACATACCCTAATCTCACTATGAACCATCCTAAATTACTTGATATGGATTTACCACAATCATGGGAGTACTTTGAAAATGACGAAGCCTTAAAGAAAATGTTAGGATTTTATGAAAAGTCACCTTCAACTCCTCAAAAGAAAAAGGTTACATGTGCTATGATCAGTACCATGCAAAAAGATGCAGAAAGTGAAAGTAATGAGAAAGACATAAGTATAGAACAATACAACCAGGTATGTGTAAGATCATCATGGAAAAAACAAGCCCTTAAGTGGCGAAAAATTCTAAAAAAATCAGAGTTGGGCAACTTGACATAAAATTTTGAATAAGTTATCTATATTATTTCAAAAATATGTAAGAATAGAGTTAATAGAAAATTGAATCTAGTTTCTAAACTACTAGGTTTATTTTTAAAAAAATCTATTTGGTGGAAATTTGAAATTTCAATGCAGTAGTACTTAAATTTCAGGAAAAAAAGAAGAAGTAGGTGTTTGTCTGACCACCCTAACCACAATAAAATGATAATATTTTTTTATAAGAGTTTAGATATAAGTAGAGGACTTATGTCTCGATGTGATGCATATTTTTTAATAATTTTTTTCCAAGTAAATAATTAATTATGAATTTTTTATTACAACTTTTAAAAAATATAAAAACTTGTATGTCTGACCACCTTAACTTGATCAAACTTTCATGAAATTTAATTTAATTTATTTTTAATCCTATAGTATGTGACACATGTTTCAGATTCAAAAAATGTGATATTGTTTGAAAGCTATAGATTTTTTTCAATCATCTTATCAATCAGGACATTAGTTGTAATTCAAATAGAAAATGAATGATTTAAATTACATTTGAAAATTACATTTCAAAATTTAAATCATTGCATTGCACTTCCTTTAGGAGATAAAATTCATATACCAATGCACATAAATGATAAAGAGAAAGTCTTTAAGATAGGGAAGTTCCTTGATGATGAAGAACAAGAGGATCATATAATGTTACTTCATGAATTTCCTAAACTTTTTTCTTGGAAATATTCAAATATGCCAAGAATCGATCCGAAGATAGTGACACAAAACATTGTCCTTGTTGAAAATGCTAAGCCAATTCGACAAAAGATATGAAAGATGAATCCTAAGATAGCCTTGCTTGTTAAAGGTGAACTCAAAAAACTCCTTAACACTAGTTTCATATGACCTATAGATTATTCTCCTTGGATCTCAAACATTGTCGCAGTTGCAAAACCTGAAAATTGTATTAGGATGTGCACAGTTTTTCATGATTTAAATAAAGCATCTTTAAAAGATGAATTTCCCCTTCCTAATGTAGATATGATAGTGGATTCAACTATGGGGCATGCTTTGCTTTCATTCATGGATGGATTTTCTTGATACAATCAAATTTTCATCAACCCTCAAGACCAATACAAAACAACATTTACAACTATTTGGGGAAAATTTTGTTGGGTTATGATGCCTTTTGGATTGAAGAATATGAGTGTAACATATCAATGAGCTATGGAATTGATATTCCATGATTACATACATAAGATTTTGGAAGATTATGTTGATGGCATTCTAGCCAAATTGCTAACAAGATAGGACAACGTGAATGTCCTTCAAAAAATCTTTGAGTGGATGCAAAAATACAACATGAGATTGAATCCAAAAAAGTGTCTTTGGTGTAGATAGCAAGAAACTTTTAGGTTTTATCATATCTCACAGAGGCATCAAGGTGGAAACAAAGGAAATTGATGCTATGATCAACATTCCACCTACTAAAAATATTTCTCAATTGTGCACATTACAAGGAAGAATTCAAGCTATCTATCATTTTTTCACATCTTTAGTAGACTGAACATTACCATTTACACATCTTCTCAAAAAGGATGTGCTCTTTGATTGGAATGAAGATTGTAAAAAAAAAATTGAGATTTTGAAAGAATACCTTGCAACTCCACCTATTTTACTACCCGCTATGCAAAAAAAACCATTCATACTTTATATAGCTGCATTATCCGATGCTCTTAAAGCATTTTTGGCTCAACAAGATGAAAATGATAAAGAGCATCATGTTTATTACATTAAAAAAACCTTTATTGATTATAAGAAATGATACATGATAATAGAAAAAAAAAATTTGGCCCTTTTATTTTCTACCAATAAGTTGCGACATTATTTATTGAATGCAGAAATAAAAGTGGTGACAAAATTTGACCCTCTCAAACATATTTTCAATAAAACAAACTTATCAGGATGTCTAGCTAAATGGGTGGTGTTGTTGACTAAGTTTGACGTAAATTTTGTTTCACAAAAAGCAATTAAGGGTCAACCCTTGACCAACCAATTGGCAGATGCTCCTCCTTTAGAATTACCTAATAATGATACTTTTCCTAATGATAATGTGTTGAAAATTGAAGCTAATACATGGGAGTTATATTTTGATTCATCAAAGTGTAGAATAGGCTCTAGCATAGGAGTTATAATAGTACCACCCATAGGAGAGCTTGTTCCCTTATCATATCAGTTGAACTTCCTATGTACAAACAACATTGTTGAGTATGAAGCATTGCTACCTAGATTGTGTGTTGCCTTAATCATGGGTGTAAAACACATTAAGATCTTTGGTGATTCAAAATTAGTCATCCAAAAAATAAATGGAACATATGAAGCAAAGCATGAAAAACTATCAAAATATAAGGATCTCACAATGAATTTGTTAAATAAGTTCGACTCATTTACTATTGATAACATCCCATGAAAAGATGATCAGCATGTAGATGCAATGGCAAGTGAAGCTTCTCTTATCTCCCCTCAAGATCCTTCAAAATATTTCACACTCATTGTGCCTGTGATCATCAAACCTTTGATGAATGATAAATCAGAAGAAGTGTTAGCGAAAACCAAGGAAGACTCGAGTGAATGGTGCGATATAATATTTAACTATTTTAAAGATGGTACCTTTCCCAAGAGAACAACCAAGAACATCCAAGATTACTTGTGAAATCTCACATCTAAGTATATAATTCTTTCCAATGTGTTGCATCGGAGATCATTCCATGGTCTCTTACTTAGATTCCTGAAAAACTATAAGATACCCACATTACTTGAACAAGCTCATGCAGGTGCTTGTGGCAGCCATTCCAAAGGAAAAACATTAGTTCAAAAACACATTCGAATTGGATACTATTAGAGACACATGGAAAAAGATTGCTTTGAATACATAAGAAAATGTTGCAAATTTCAAGAGCATAGCAATCTGATCCATGCTCCTACTTATGAATTCTGAGCTCAAGTTTCGATATGGCTCTTTGTGGTTTGGGGTTTAGACATTATAGGAAAAATATTACCCCCTTCTTCCGCTAGACATACATTTATACTCACTGCAACAAATTATTTCACAAAATGGGTGGAAGCCATTCCACTTCGATCAACAATAGTTGATGTGATATGTTGTTTCATATTGGAACACATTATTACTCGCTTTGTACTTCCTTCTGCGTTAGTCTTTGATAATGGTACACCATTTAAGAATATTGATGTGAAGAGGTTCTTAGAGACATTTAATAGACAACATCACTTTTTGACACCCTATTACCCACAATCTAATGGTCAAGCTAAATCAAGTAATAAGACTATAGAACTAATCCTAAAGAAAATCATTAACAAGCATCATAAGGATTGACACACACAGTTACAATATGTTCTATGGGCCTATTGCACAAGTTTTAAATCATCTATAGGAACTACACCTTATAATCTTGTATATGGGAGTGAGGCAATAATGCCCTTGGAGTTAGAAATTCCTACATTAAGAATCACTCTTCAAGGACATATTGATGAAAAAAAATATAAAAACCAGTGATTACATCAGCTTGAAATGCTCGATGAAGAGTGCATCAACCCTCTCAAGAATCTTCAAGCTTACTGTAAAACAAGACAACAAATTTACAATGAAAATGTCATCCCTCGTGTATTCAGCAATGGTGACTTAGTCTTATCTAAAAATAAACGTAACATCAATGCCAAATCAAATGCAAAAGGGAATTTTAGTCCTAGAATTGGTTAGGACCTTACATAATCGACAAAATTTTTGCATTTGGTGCATTCATGTTAACTAAAGTAGATGGCACACCCCTCAAAAAACCTATCAATTCCACACATCTATGCTGGTATTATCTCTAATCCCCTTGAATAGTATGAATTATAAAGCAGTGTTGTTAGAGCTACTGGATTATATTCCATATGCATTCACATTACTTCATTCTTGACAAATAGTTATGTGTGTGTCTTGAACACTAAAATTAGTTAATTCATTTTTATGTAATTACTTTAGGTTTCATGCTATTTAAAGTTCATCTTGGGTGTTATGTTAGATTAGATCCTTATATGCATTTAATGTTCTTCAATTAGATCATAGGTGCATTTAATTTAGCATAACATACTTAATCACAATGTTGCATCTCAGAGAAAGTGTAATAAGTTTTAATTAGATCACATAGGGCATGTTAAATCATGAAGACATTCATTAAATAATCTTACAAAGGTTATTTAATTAATCACATTGCCATTTAACGTCCAAATACATAAATAAAAGTAATAAAAGATCAGGTTCTCATGTATATATATCATTTTTTTTGTACATGCCATCAATATATACTATACTACTGAGGCCTTTGACTACTAGATACCTTGAGAGCTGGTGGTCACATTTTTCTGATAGCAATCTTTCAGGAGATGGTAGTGTGGGATTGTGATCATGATCCATTGAATGTATTGAGAGAAAACTCTAGACCCTGGATCTATCTTAGGGACTCTTGATGTGCCCCTGCTATCTGATCTCTCTCTGCATGTAGCCTGACTACCTCTACCTCTAGTCTCTCAAACTTTACTGGGGTCCAAGATGACTGTACCTCTTGGGTAACATTGACTTGATGGACGTACCTCCTCAAACTCTCATACACTACCCATAGTCTAATGTATGGCCAGAATGACTTTGGGTCTTGATCCATAATGGGTGCAGGCACATAGTTTGAGTCTGTGGCCTCCTCATTGACTAATGGGGGCTCTATCTTTGCAGCCACTTATTGATAGAGATCCCAAAAATATCTCATAGATCCTACAAGATAGAAAAAATAAATAATCAATAGACAACATGATATATATACATAAGGCATAAGCATAAAGCATAACAATAAATAAAATATCATCACCTATATCTCTAACAGGTTGTGCAAAATCAACCTCATCATGTACAAGGGGCATGGAGGATGTGCTAGCCTCTCCATGACTATGGGTACTAGTGCCTACTACATTTTCTACTCGTGATCTAGTCATATGAATGGAAGAGGGCTCTCCCCACTCGTACCCTACTAGATCGTCATTTTCTACCTCATCACCCTTGCTCATGGGATACTCCTCCTCCTTGTCCTCCTCCTAGTCCTCCTCCTAGTCCTCCTCACCATACTCCTCATCTTCTTTTTCATGGTCATCATAGTCAGGATCTGCATCCTCATTGTACTCCTCATCTATGGAATCTATAAATATGTCTACAACCCTGTAGCATGTCTCCTCGACCATGTCCTCTACATCACCTATCATCTCCTCCATAGGAAACATCGAAGATGGTTGTGATATTGTCCACCACTCCTCATAGTCGTCTATGGCATTGACGTCATCCGCTTCAGAGACTGGAGGCATATCGTGATTTGAGTACTCAGAGTAACTATGGACAACATCCTCTATAGTGAACTGTACAAAATCACCAAGAATTTAGGCACTCCAAAGTGATCTCCTAAAGAAGGTTCATGCCATAGGTTCTATTTGGATCTGTCCCAACTGTCGCATGACCCAATCATAGTAGAAAGGATGCACTACATAATCTTGTCTACCAATCAAAAATTTGTTAAGCTATAATCTCCTCATTTTGTTGAGTGTGCTATGGCCACTGAAGCACAAGCTAATAAGGTCTCCAAAGGATCTTTTCATCCTCTAGTTGGTCAAATCACACTCTCCAAAAGTGTAAATCACCATACTACCAAAATTGTCATGGAGGATAGCTAAAGGCCCAAGGATACCCTAAGGTTGTCAAGCACAAGAAGTTGATAGGTCTAGTACAAGTAATATGCTCAAGGAACCAAACCTATAGAAGCGTACAGTGTACCATACTATCCATCTCTCGAAAGAAAAACCATCCAAGGTCATAATATAAGTGTGCTAGAATGAAACACCCCTAGGCATATATTGTTTGGTGCTCTGCCATCCCTCGTAACAGGTGTATTAGTCCTCCCTCCAGGTGTGCTCCCTACCCATCAAGGATGAATACTAGTGCAACTGTCAGCATCATAATCCATCTAACCAATGGGGCTCGTGAATATAGTAGCATTTCCAAATCAATTCATGCCCTCACCCTCTCATCGTGTATTGGTCCACAAAGGCAATACTGCATGTCAAATTTCATCTTGTGGAATGTTTTCTCCACTCGGAAACATACTCACTCACCTCGAATAGGAACTCTAATTATGTAGTGTAATATGTTCAATGTGATCATCTTCTCACCATTCAGTAGATGGAATGTGCATGTATCAACATCCTAGCACTCTGCTAGCACCATCAACATTGCATCATGGTTCCTCATGGGGGGCATGTGGTATACCTAGTATATTCCTATAGTTTGTAAAATCTTTGTAACCTCCACTAAAAGAGTGGGGGCTAAATCTCTAAGCAGGATTATCTACTTGCCACCCAGACGTTGATATGAATGGGTGGGCACCTAACAAAAAAAAAGAAAAAAAAATATGTTCTATAAGCACTCTAAAATCTTCAATTTTTAGATCAACAATCATAAAAGTGTACTAAAGTTGTTCTAGTGTGCTTTCCTAGAGGCCTTAGACACTTTAGAATCCTTTTGGGACACTTCACGAAGAAACAAGACACTCTGCAAAAAAGTGGGAGACTTTGTGAACAAAAGGAACACTTTGCGAAAAAGTGGAACATTTCATGAAATAAGGGGAAACTTTGCGAACTTTTTTTTCAAGGCCCTAAATTAACCTAGAAATGCATAAAAATCATAAAATCACTAAGGAAAAAGTGAAGGAAGAAGAATCAACCCACCTCATGATGACGATTGTCACGTACCACCTAGTCTCGCAACACGTTGAGTCTCATAGGCCTGTAGTCTCATTTGCTAGGCATCTTTGACCACTCTACAATCACTTTCAAGATACAAAAAGATAAATGAAAACATAAGTTAGAACTAGGGTTTTTACTATATTAGAGTTTAAAAGTTATTTTCATTCAAATCAACATAACGAGTGTGAGAGAGCTTTATTTTTGATGCCATTTGTTTCGTTGGAATCATGATTTCATTCCTGACATCATCAAATGTCTATCAGTATGTGGCATGGTACTTGTAAATGCCCTATGATATGACTTAGCCTATTCAACATAGCTAGCTTGCAACCTCGATTCCACCTCCGTAATGAAAGAAAAATCAAGGGGGGCATACATCTACCCTCGAATGTAATTTCTAGAAAGAAGTTAGGAAAAAAGGATTCCTAGACGACTAATGAATTTGTGTTGTAGGATGTGGTTCCTAATGTTGTGGTTTTGCAGATGACTACACTGGGGGCTTCATTCTCCCCTATTGCAAATGAGTATCCTTTTACGAGATAAAGTGTAATGTTTAGAGTCCTTTAGCTTACATATGCATGTAGAGTCATATGGGTGCTAAAGTGGGGGCTAGATGTGACCATTAGAATTGCACTCCCTTCTTGGAGATAGTATAATCCTTGGTCTAATTTGGACCTATCTTGGGTACTCTAGCATTAATTATCCTTTAGATCATCATTTATAGGCCCCTAAGATCCATTATTTCAGATCTCAAGGCTCATTTCACTCAAAAATCCCATAAAATCACTCAAATCACTAAAAATCCTGAAAAAACCACCTCAAAAAGCTAAGATAGGACTCATTCGCCACCTTGGGTGAATGAGTCCCCTTAGGTGGGACACATTCACCAAAAGGTGGTGAATGAGTCCCATTTGGGGACTTTTCCAATTTTGAGCAAGAAATTAAAGTTTCTAATTCAAATTTTGGTGGATGTTGACCTTTGAGATCTAAATAATGGTCAATTAGGTGTTAATTCTTATAAAAGCAAGTTTCCAAGTCATTTTTATAACCTCTAAGCACTTTGAGCAAGCATTTTTCAAGAGATAAGCATCAAGAGTCTTCCAACAAGCATTCACAATAGCATTCTAATTTCAAAAGCAAGCAAAGTTGAAGCATTGGAGTAGCATTAAAGCAATTTTGCAAGTATTCAAGCTCACTTTCATTCAAGATCTAACATTTTCAAGGGTTGATCATTGATGCCTATGGTGAATCATGATGGATTATGGGTTGGGGAGATGCAACTAGCCATCAAGCCAAGCCTAAAAACTTGTTTCCTAAGTGATTCCATCTTCCATTATCATTCTAATTTCAACCTAAGGAAGGTACAAGCATCATTGGATCTCATTTGGGGTGATTAGAGATCACCACAAGTGAGTCATTCATCTCTACATTTCCATTCTTGCATCATATTCTTGCACATTAGAATAGAATTGCACCATGTTTCAAATTTCTTAGTCTTAGACACATTTAAGGCTAGGGTTTTTCATGCACATTACATTATTTCTATCAAGGTTTAATTACCAAACTAGGGGTTCAACCAAGGCGAACCCCCCATTACAAAATCAAGTTGAATTATGTTTTGTAGGTATTTTTCGCAGATTCAGATTTGGAACTCATGTTGGAAGGAAAGGGTTGGTGTTGGAGTGTAGACCAAAGCTTTCAATTCTTGAAAAAGTGGAATGACATTGATTCACCAAGAGTGGTGAATGAGTCCCACTGTAGCTATTTTCCAAATCTTTTTGTAGATGGGTATGTGGAGGATCATCATGGAAAAAACAGGCCCTTGAGTGGTAAAAAATTTAGAAAAATCAGAGATAAGCAACTTGACATAAAAATTTGAATAAGTTATCTATATTATTTCAAAAATATGTAACAATATAATTTGTAGCAAATTGAATGTAGTGTCTAAACTACTAGGTTCATTTTAAAAAAAAAATCTATTTGGTGAAAATTTGAAATTTCAATGCAGTAGTATTTAAATTTCAGGGAAAAAATAAGAAGTAGGTGTCTGCCTAACCACCCTAACCACAATAAAATGATAATATTTTTTATAGGATTCTAGATATAAGTAGAGGACTCATGTACTGATGTGATGCATATTTTTTTGTAACTTTTTTCCAAGTAAATAATTAATTATGATTTTTTATTACAACTTTTAAAAAATATAAAAAAACTCGTATGTCTAACCACCTTAACTTGGTCAAAACTTCATCAAATTCAATTTTTCTTTTTTAATCCTATAGTATACAAAGCATAGAATTTGACACAAGTTTTTGATTCAAAAAATGTGATACCATTTGAAAGCTATAGATGTTTTTCAATCAACCTATCAATCAGGACTTTAGTCACAATTTGAATAGAAAATGAATAATAATTACTTATTAAATTTAAAGTAATGCATAATTTATATTGGTGGAAATATGAGAATCTCCTTTAAAAACCATTTTTGTTTCATCAATTTTGGGTAAAAAAAAGTTGTCAGCCACATACGCATCATATTGCCACTTTTTGGCCTATCATGATCCTACACATACCCTAATTTTGATACCCCTTTTCCTGAAATAGGCTCCCATGCAAAAATCATGATCTGGGACTGATTCGCCTAGATTGGCGAATGAGTCTGAGTTGGTCAAAAAGTAAAAAAATATTAGAATTTCAAAGTTGTTTCCAGTCATTTCAAGGCTCCTAGGTGCACATCATTTACATTTTTTCTTTTATGTTCTATTTTACTTACATTTTCAAGGCATTTTCTAGGTCATTGCATTGAATTAGGGTTTTGTTTTACAACTTGCATTGCATTGTCTTTTCTAATTCTAAACTTTGTGGCGAACCCCTCATTAAATCACATTCAAGCCCTAGGACAACCCTATTGCAAGATTTCAATCTCCTTTGCATTGAGATCTCTAAGGTTATCCTTGAGTGGAATCTCTTTGCAAGTGGGTGTGAATACATCAATCATCATTCCACCATCTGAAGAGGTTCCACACATGATAAACTTTCTTTTGATGTTGGGACCTATTACCATACCCACCTTGGTGTATGTCATGTCAAAGACCATTAACATATAATATTATCTTGGGAAGAGCATGGATTAATTCTTTGGGAGTAGTTACTTCTACCTTACATCGTTATGTGAAATTTATTGCTAATAATGAAGTGCATGCAATCAAGGTTGATCCTTATGCTATACACCTTTGTGAGATGGTAGTTGTTGATCAAACCTTGAATCATACTAATCTATTTTTTTATTCCTTCATTATGTTATAATATTTTGATATCTACTCTAGTAGTGCTTGTTGCAAAGGCTACTCTTGAGATGGATGTTCTTGAGGAAGATTGTCCTAAAGCTGAGAGTCCTACTAATTTTACCCCTTCTACTTCTTTTAAACTAAATGCATGTCTTGATTATGATTGGGGATCCTTAGACTTTATTGAATCTTATGTTGGGGAGTAAAAATTATATCCTATCCACCTAGACCTTCTGAAAATTCCATTTTCCTCAGCTAAGAAAGATGATTGTCCTCCTGTTGAGAACTTGAGGATCATGCTTCTACTAAGGAAAATGGTGATTTTAGTTCTACTAATTAGGATGATTGTGTTCTTGTAAATCATTATAATACCTATATCATGGATTATTCTCTTTACATTAATTCTCCTTTCCAAAAATTAGAAACATGTTATGGTCTAGGTTTCAATCTCCTTTCTAAATATAGTTATGGAGGTAAAGGTTGTGGGCATAATAAAAATGGTATTAAATTCCCATTAGAGTTTGATCCTTCTAAGTATAATATTAGACATGTATATCATCGCACAAAATCTAAGGTGAAACCATGAATAAATGTCAACATCATTTCCATCGAAGCTCCTTCTCTAAAATTAATTCATCCTAAATTTATATTGAATTTATGGTAGACCCTAAGGAGGTTCCTCTATAATTTTTCTCTTTGGATGAATCATTAGGGGATTTTTTATGTGTTTACTCTAACATACCTTCTTATAACCATAAATGAAAATTCCTATATTGCTTGAGGAAACATGCATATTTTGGAGATTTTTTTCTGAGCACCAATGAGAAGGCTCATTTATCTAATGTAGATGATAGTATTTTTATGCATCATCTTGAGGACTCTAATACTTTCTTTAAAAGAGATACTTATGATGTTCTGATGGATCCCAAATCTTCTGAGAAAGTGATTAATATTGGGAAGTGTATTTCGTCATAAGAGTTTGAACAAGATGCTAATTTATTACATTCACATCTTGATATTTTTCCTTGGTCATACAAGGATATTCCTTGCATTGATGAGTTTGTGTTCATTCATAATATCATCCTATTTCCGAATGCCAAGCCCATTAAATAAAAGATTAATAATATGAATCCCAATGTTACTTTATCAGTCATGATTGAGATAGAAAAGCTTCTAAAAGTTTGTTTTATTTATCTTATTGATCATTCACCTTGGGTATTGAATATAGTGGCCATTAGTATACTTGATGGTTGTATTAATATTTATATTGATTTTCATGATCTTAATAAGGATTCACTTAAAGATTATATTTTGTTTCCTCATACTAATAGGATTGTGGAATTGACTACTAGCCATGCATTATTATCCTTCATGGATGGCTTCTTGGGCTATAATTAGATCCATATTAAGCTAGAAGATCAGTATAAGAAAACCTCACTACCTCTTGCGGTACCTTCTGTTATATAGTCATGTCATTTGGATTAAATATTACTAGTGTGACTTACCAATAGTTAATGATTCTTATTTTTCATGATTTTATTTATAAGATTTGAAAGGTGGAAAATTGTCGTTGCTTATGGTTTAGGACATAGAACAACAATCTTCTAACTCTCTTTCAAGGAAACCCTAGAGATCTCAATCCAAGGAGGAAGTAGGGGATAGAGATCTTGCAATACGGTTTCATAGGATCTTATTAGATATTAAAGAGGGGTTCACCACCAAACTAGGGCTTGGAAGACTAATGAAATGCAAGATCTAATGTTTAAACCTAGTTCAATTCAAAACTTCACTAAAAGACCTAGAAATGAATGGAAAACAAAATAGAAAGTTGAGAAACCAGATATGTGCACCTAGAAACTTGTAGAAGCTTGAATGAAGTCCTAAAATTTTGGAAATTAATGCAGACTAGGACTCATATGCCAGACTAGGCAATTTAGTCCTAGATTAGGGTTTCTAGGCAGAAATACAAATCTAGCGAAGATCCTGTTTGGAACTCCTAAAAAATAAAACTTTCATTATACTGGGACACATATGCCATAAGTGGTGTATCAGTCTAGTTTGGATTTTTCAGAGAATCGTGATCTAAATCTACTCTTCAATCTCTACTTTTCTTTCTTGACCTAGTTTCTGGATCTGAATTTGAAGATTCTGCTCTATAGGTGTCCTCTAATGAGTTTTTAAACAAGCTGAAAACTTGAATGAATTTGCAACTTGAAAACTTCTTTCCAATCTTTCTCTTCAATATTTCTTCAACCTATATCTACAAATCACACACTAAAGAGAGGGAAAAATGTTGTTTTGTTAGTGAAAAGGGGTTTTCCTTGGTCAAACCCCATTTTGGTAATCAAACCTTGTAATGAAATGAAATGAGATAAAGGAATGAAGAATGAAAAAAATATAATGTTGCAACAAACCAAACCCTAGTAATAAAGTGTTGCAAACATGTATGAAGTGGCTCCAATGGATGTATATCTTGACTCTTGCTTGAATGTGATAGATCTTGAATTGAATGCTTGCTTGAATCATTAAATCCTACATCACAATTGTTAGCTCAAAACCAAACATGATGCATGATGAATTTGACATGATGCTTGATACCTGAATAATGCTCCAAAATGCTTGATAATCAACCCTTGAATGCTCTTGTAAACACTTGAATGCTCTTGTGAACTCAAATTTTCTATAAAGATTCTCATTCAACTTGCTAGGTGAAAAATAAGTGAAATAACCTTGTGTTTATATTTGTCTATGCCAAAGGGTGTTGTCATAATAGTGGTTTATAATTCTTGAGAGGAACGAATTTTACCTGAAATCACATATTTTTAGAAAATATAATGATTTAAGCCTTAAAAAGTTCCATTTTAAGGATTCCAATTGAAGAGGGTTTAATCAAATCACCTTAGATCAAACCCCCTTGGATAGAACCTCGCTAGTCTTAAACCATACCTATAAATGCGTCTCCTTTACACCTATCAAAATCCTGATAAAAAATCACTTTTCATTTAGATTTTGGGGGATCAAATGAATTCATTTAAAATTTATTTCAAATGATTATGGTATTCCTCATAACAAGCTATCCAATGAATATAATTTTAATATGTTTTGGTTTTGTTATGTATTTGTTTTTTAAGTTTTATTAAACAGAGGTTTTTCATCAAAAATTAATTTCTTTGTTCTTCACATGTGGAAAAATAGAAGATTATGAAATTTTTTTTTGAAAAATATGAGTGCACCAGATATTGAAGTCCTTGATTCAACAAAAAAAATAAAATTAAATTTTGACATATACAAAAAAAGTTACGCGTTATACAGTTGTGTTGTGTCTGAATTGTAATCTGTTTGACTTTGAAACTTGATTAAGGAAAAAATATTCAATAAAAACTGTCTAACCAAGTGGAAGCCCTAGATATCAGAGTTACAAATCTAAATTTGAAAGAATTAGAATTTTATCCTTCATGGAAAAAAAGTTATGCGTTATACGGTGTGCGTCACTTTTTAAAATGTTGTTTCAAAAAAATCTATTTTTGTGGGAGATGGAAAAAGAAGTGCAATTTGATTCCAAAAATTTTGAAAAAAATATTTTTAGAATCTATAGACAAAATTTGATGAGACTCTAGTTTGCACCATCTTCAAATTCCTCATAGTTTAGCCGCTATGGGTGCCCGAATGTGAAGATTTAGTTAAAAATAATAATTTTAGTGTCCAGTTTGGCCAAAAATTGTAAACCACTATTATGTGATCACCCCAAATTTATTTAAATTACAACACTATAGATCGACATCAGATTTAGGAGGATAAAATATCATGAATATTTCAAATTAAATTTAATTTTGGGTCACATGGGACTCATATGCGAGAAGTGGCATATGAGTCCCATTAGGCTTAACTATGGGACACATTTTTCAAAAATTCTTAGATTCATGTGAAATCATGATTGGGACCCCAAAACTTATGTGAGACCCATATGCCCAAAGTGGTGTATGAGTTTGAGATCACTAAATATGGGCCACACAACCTAAAAAGACATGAATTATGATTGGATGTTGGTTTATGTCAAGATTATCCTTGGAAAGATGCATTAATTAAGGCTCATGGATGAAAAATAAGGACAAATAAGGCATACAACAGTGCAATTAATAATGGGGTATGTGTAGGATCGTCATGGAAAATAGGCCCTTAAGTGGTGAAAAATTCAGAAAAATTAGAGTTAGACAAATTGAAGTAAAAAGTTGAATAAGTTATCTATATTATTTCAAATATATGTAAGAATAGAATTTGTAGCAAATTGAATGTAGTTTCTAAACTACTATGTTCATATTAAAAAATAAAAAATCTATTTGGTGAAAATTTGAAATTTCAATGTAGTAGTACTTAAATATCAGGGAAAAAATAAGAAGTAGGTGTTTGTCTGACCACCCTAACCACAATAAAATGATAATATTTTTTTATAATATTTTAGATATAAGTAGAGGACTCATGTCACGATTTGATGCATATTTTTTCGTAATTTTTTTCCAAGTAAATAATTAATTATGAATTTTTTATTACAACTTTTAAAAAATATTAAAAATCGTATGTCTAACCACCTTAACTTGGTCAAAACTTCATGAAATTCAATTTTTTTTTTTTAATCCTATAGTATGAAAATCATAGAATGTGATGCATGTTACGGATTCAAAAAATATGATATCGTTTGCAAGCTATAGATGTTTTTCAATTAGCCTATCAATCAAGACTTTAGTCATAATTCAAATAGGAAATGAATAATAATTATTTATCAAATTCAAAGTATAGCATAATTTATATTGCTGGAAAGCTAAGAATCTCCTTTAAAAACCCTTTTTGTTTCATCATTTTTTGGTAAAAAAAGAAGTCATCAACCACATACCCTACACATACCTATCATATCACCACTTTTTGGCCTATCATGATCCTACACATACCCAATGAAAACCCTAGATGTGTGAAAGTGTGGTACAAAACTTTACAAGACCCTCAATAAGGCACAATTAAGTTTATTTAGTTCACAAGGGCCCAAGACGTAATGTGTGTGTTAAAAACATTACAACACTAAATCAAGGCAACATCAGACTCAATTTAATGATGTCCTAAACAAGTGGAAAATGTCATAAATTTCATTTTTTTGCACTACATTTAGACCCCACTTTAGTGAGAGGATAAACTTGATTCAAACTTAAACTAATGTAGATGAGATCACATCAAGAGTGGTTCAATCATACTAATGCAAGTATGATAGGATAGCATTGACCAAGAGGGTTGCACAAGCCCCCAAGATCAAGGTCCTATAGCAAACTAACATATAAAGAAAAGAACAAATAAAAAATGATATAAGGAGGAATAGCAAGGCACAATCATAAAATTCCAAAGACAAAGAGAAAATAAACAAAAAAACAAAAAAGGGGGGGTGGATCAAGCTTCGATTATTTTTCCATAACGATGTGGATTAGATCTAGGATGTTTGTCTGAAAATTGCATGCTCACTCTGAGGCAACAAAACTTTATGGTATCTAATGGATGAGTATCCAAAGAGGTGAGACACATATGCATGCAGTTGATATTCACTCACACACACGAGCAAATAGCTATGGGAAATTCATGCATCGATTCAACTTCCCATCCAACCAAGCCAAAGCTATACATCCTGATAACTTTGATAAGGTGCCACACAAAAATGAACTTTGAGCTTCATGAGGTAAGCAAAGTTTTGTATGCTTGAAACTCATGAACAAACAAGATGCCTCCATAGGCATGCAAAGTGTATTATGCAAGGTGGCCGTATAAGGAAAATTGCAAATGCAACATAGGGAATGTTCAAAGAAGTTTTTCTTAATTCATGTAAGGACTTTAACTTAGGGAACATTGTTCCTAATGTCTCCTATAGAGGACCAATCAAATAATAGAAGATTCAAAACTTAGGTGATGTAGTGTGTTGCATCAAGCCACCAAGAGGAATATAATATGCTAAGAGGGATCATGCTCTTTGAAGGACGTCACACCCAATGTCACCACAAAGTGAAAGACACATTCCAAGAAGTAAGAAGACTACACCATGAAACATGAAATGCAAAATAATAATGCCATTGTATGCCCCCACTTTAAAGAAATTGCTAAACCCCATGCTGTAAGCAATTGCTTTAAACTAGCAAATGATAAATGCTAACAATAAAGAGAGGACTTGAAAGATAACCTAGAAATCCTTATGCCAATATATATTTTTCCAAATAAAGCTATGTCATGAAAATGAAGGGGTTTAGACCACAAAAATGAAACTACAAACACATGAGGGATCTATGGATTTGGGGTTAATGTTCTTTCTATAATGTTTTTAAGAGATATTAGAACTATCATCATTCCCCAGATAATCATAGAACTAGAAGAATGACACAAAGAGAGTTAAAGCAAAGAAAAATACTTTCAAGTCAACATGGAAGATACATAAATGTCTTGATGCCTTGCATCATCCCTAAAAGGAATACATAAGAAAAATAAAAGATAAAGGAAAATATTTTTGTTCAACATGGAAGAGACATGAATGTCTTAACGTCTTGCATCATCCCCAAAAGGAAAACAAAAGTCAAATGAAAAAGAAAAGGTAAAATATTTATGACATAGAGAAGAATGTATGTACAAATAGATGAATATCACAAAGGAGAGAGATACATCAAATAGAATAGCATGGGGGATCACATCATGCACATGTAATCACACAAAAGAAAAAGAAATAATGAAAAAGACTAGTTAGGCACATGCGAGTTAACCTATTAGCAGGTCATCCACATCCTACTCAAGTTCATCATATACAGAAGGTGAATAACTATCCAAAGGGACAATAACAAGTGTTGAACTAGGGTCATTACCAAGTTCAACACTCTTCTTAGGAGAATTATCGTTTAAGATCATGGAATAGGAAAACAATGTGTTCAATTCATTATGCATTTATTTTTCTATTTTAGCAATCTCCTCATTGTCATCTAAACTAATCACAATAGGAGGTCGAATGATAATTTCCAAAGGAGGTTTTAGCTCTTGTTGCAATTGTGTTATAGGATCTTTTTTTTTTGTGGCAAGGGAGACTCATCGTACATTGCTTCAGTCAGGTTTGGATCTTGATTTTCTTTGTTTCTTTCTTAGTTTAACCTTCAAGCAAGAGCACAACACCTATGCCGACTCTCTCTAGCATGTCTATTTCTTTTAGTAAAACTTTCAAGTTGCATTTTTGTAGGATCGAGTTGATCAACCATAGATTTATTTTCTTCCCTAGGGGGAGAAATAGAAGGAACCATGGGAGGTTGTTGAACTTCTTTCTCTTCAGCTTTATAAACCTGTTTTATTTTAGGATGTGTGATAGGAATGTTTTCATTATCTCTTGGTATTTTGTAGGAAATATGCAAAGGATTTGGTTGGTCTTGGTTTTTTGGAATGTCTTTATGTTCGATCATGGTTTCGTCAAGGGTGGTAGGCTCAGACATAGGTTGAGTCATGCTTTTAAGGGATAGTTTTGCTATGTATTTCACCTTGAAATTTTGGTAGGACTTGAAAAAGAAGTCTTAATAAGGTTTAATAGGTTCCATAGGCTCAAGCCAAAAGAAATCTAGTGAAAATTTTCCATGGGAAGACAGGGGTTACAACTGCTATGATGCATAACAAATATTTCATTTCCAAAGGGAAAATTTAAGCATTTATGCAAGATCAACAGGATGAATTCCATGGAGTGTAACCATGGGTAACCAAGCTTCACACATAATTGATATGATGTGGAGATGATGGAGAATGAGACATTGTTTTTAGTCCTATTTGTAAAGATAAGGTGATCAATCCCATTGTAGGGAAAATGAAACCATTATGCATCTTTATGCATGCTTTTGATTTATCATATGTTTCTTGATAGAGTTCATGCACAAGTAAGAATTATTTAGTGATCACATTCTCTACACATATGGGGTTTATTAATATCCCATTAGTGGGCTTATCATAGATTTGGTCAGCTATGTAAGAGGACCATCAAGTGTGTGTTTAAGTATATCTTTAGACGAGAAATAAATGTCAAGAGGATTTTTAGTTCAGCCCTTATGAGGTATGACTTCGATCAATCCAACCATATAATTTGTAGGACCCTATTCATCAATATCTATGTGATCTTGTTGAATATTATCATTGTTTTCATCATCTGTGTCAACACTCATCACATCATTCTTTTTAGTTTCACTAGATTTGACAAATTAAATATTATGATTAGGCATAGGGCTGGTAAATATTTGTAATTTTTGGTTGGGAGGGGAAATGGACTTATTTCCTTGATCATTAACACCTCCAATTTGAAGTCAATCGAAATCAATGAGGTCTTGCACAAGATGTTTAAGATGCTTACAATCTTTAGTTTCGTGTCTATTTTGTTAGTGATAATGGAAATAAGAATTTTTTCTAAAGCTCAAAGGTAAAGGATTATTAGGATAGGGAGTTATAATGGGAGGCAAGGTAATCATTTTATCTTCTAAGAGTTGTGACATAATGTTATGGAGGGTATCAAGTAAGGGAGTGAATTTAATTTTTGGGTTCCCATAGTTAAAGGGTATCATCTCTTTTATAGAAGTTACTTATGTATCGACATGTTGAGTTATTTGTTGAGGGGTATTTAATTGAAGGAAACCTTTATTTGGTTTTCTAAAAGGTTGATAATTTTTTTGGTTTATAGATTCGAACTTCTTAGGTCGACTTGGAGTGGATTTTGTGTCTCGACTTCTAACCGAGTTTTGAGAATTATGAAGGGTAATACACAAGTACATGAAGGAGGGAAAATTCATCATGGTAAGCTTATCTTGTATCTTACTTTTCATGTTTTCTATGAAAATATTTTGAAGGTGAGGTTCAAGAACCTTTATATTGATTTGGGAATAAAGCGATTGGTAACGTGAAATAAATTGGTAATCTTTTATTGTTATTTTTTCTTACATCTCATCAAATTAGCTAATATCATTTTAGGGGTCATATGCACTTGGAAATGGTTTATAAATGCATCAACAAGTTCTGTGAATGAACAAATTGGGTTATTCAATAATGAGGAAAACCATTCTAAGGCGGTATCCTTCAAGGATTTAGGGAAAAACTTAGCCAAAAGCTTATCCTCATGAATAAAGTCACTACATAAGGTGGTATAAGTGCAAAAATGGTTAGAAGGATCTCCTTTCCCCCAATATTTCTCAAATATAGAAACCTATATACCTTGTGGCATTGACATTTTTAATATCTCCAAGGATAATGGATTGCTTTTGACATAATTTAGTTTGGCCATTTTGATTTTGATTGATGGTGGAAACTTGCTTTTGAAGGGATGAAACAGTTTGCAAAAGTTAGTTTATGAGAGGATCATTGTTTGTATTTTGAGATGAGGGTGAATAAGGTGGATGTTTGTATGTGTTTGAGGGATAGGTGAATGGAATTCTTATAGATGGCAAAGTGGTAGGATATATGATGTGCAATGCCAATAAGGTACTAGGAATGCTAGTGGATATACCTAAGGAATCACATTACTAGTAGGTTGCATTGTTGTTGTGACTTGAGGATTGGTATAGGTAGGAATAGATACAATTATTGTGGGAGGAGGAATTTGAATTCCTCCTTGACTTGTAAAATTTTTTGGAGGTAAAGGAAAACTAGTGGTTGATGTAAGATGTGGTCCAAAATTTTGAATTATGTTACGAATAAGATCAACTCCTTCAATTTCAATGATGTGATGTATGTTATGTATAGTATGGATAATGGTGGTTAAAATGCTTTAAGTGCTTATTTGATTTTGTAGGTTTGCTAATTCTTCATAAATTTGGATTATGTTTTCTTGCAGATTACTAGCAACCATTGTTTCAACATGCATCACAGTACTTGAATCCAAATAATTATCAAGGGTTTGGTCCATACCTAGTGAACTAATGCTAATAGTAGGAGTGAAAGAGCTAGATAACCCAAGATCCATAATGATTGTACTACCATGGGATGCCATGAGTCTTGAAATTCATCTCACTATAGTATTAGCAATAGGACACCAAGTAGAAAATATCATACAAGGGACAATCAAGGAGGTGCAAGATGCAATAAACACAAGATAAATGTTATGTTGTAATTCTGATAGAAATGAAAATAAGCTAGATGCAATGAAATGAATGAAACAAAAAATTTGCAAACTAAAATAGGAAACTAATAATAGAAAACAAAAGAACAGGAACATAATTTTGAATGTTGGAAAGTGCAGTTAAAAATCTATAATGGGACTAAATCATCCAGGGGGCGTATGAGTCCCAATCTAGGGTTTTTGCTTTAATTTCAGAATTTTTTTGAATAATTTCTATGCTTTCTGCTTTGGATGATGTGTAGGTTAAGTGAAAATGCAGATTTCAGATGATATTCAGTGATGCAAGATGCAAAAATGCGACCTATATGCACTTTCACTAATGCAATATTTAGAAACCCTAGATGATAATTAACTAATGCAAAACCTAATGCAATGTTAATTCTAGGTAGGTCTAGGATGATAATGCACTCAAAATTAGAATTAATATGTTCTAAACGCAGGTTCACAAAAATGAAAGGTGGAAAATTTTCATTGCTTATGGTTTATGACATAGAACAACAATCTTCTACACTCTCATTCAAGGAAACCCTAGAGATGTCGATCCAAGGAGGATGTAGGGGAAATATATCTTGCAATATGGTGTCCTAGGATCTAATTAGAGTTGAAAGAGGGGTCCACCACCAAGCTAGGGCTTGGAAAGACTAATGAAATGCAAGATCTAATGTTTAACCTAGTGCAATGCAAAACTCCACTAAATGACCTATAAATGTATGCAAAACAAAATAGAAAGCTGAGAAACCAAAGATGTGCACCTAGAAACCTGTAGGAGCTTGAATTAAGTCTTGAAATTCTAGAAATACTAAAATTAATGTAGAATGGGACTCATACACTAGACTGGGTGATTTAGTCATAGATTAGGGTTTCTAGGTAGGAACAAAAATCTAGCAGAGATATGTTTGGAACTCCTAAAAACTACAACTTTCACTATACCGAGACTCATACGCCAGAAGTGGCATATCAATCTAGTTTGGATTTTATAGAGAATTAGGATTTGAATTTGTTGTTCAATCTTTGCTTACTTTTTGTACCTAGTTTTTTTATCTGAATTTGAAGATTCTACTTTGTAGGTATCCTTTAATGAGTTTCTAAACAAGGTGACAACTTGAATGACTTTATAACTTGAAAAATTCTTTCCAATCTTGCTCTTCAATATGTATTCAACCTAGATTTTCAAATCACACACTAAAGAGAGGGAAAAAATTTGTTTTTTTGGTGGAAAGGGGTTTTCCTTGGTCAAACCACATTTTGGGAATCAAACCTTCTAATGAAAATCAAATGAGATAAACAAATGATGAATGAACAAAATTTAATGTTGGAACTCACCAAACCCTAGCAATAAAGTGCTACAAAAATGTATGAAGTGGCTACAATGAATGTAGATCTTGAAACTTGCTTGAATGTGATAGATCTTGAATTGAATGCTTGCTTGAAGCATAAAACCCTGCATCACAATTGTTAGCTCAAAAACAAACATGATGCATGATGACTTCGACATGATACTTGATACTTCAATAATAATCCAAAATGCTTGATAATCAACCCTTGAATGCTCTTGAATGCTCTTGTAAACACTTGAATTCTCCTGTGAACTCAAATTTTCTATAAGGGTGCTCATTCAACTTGCTAGGTGAAAAATGAGTGAAACAACACTACAAGATGACATCAGATCAAGGAGGATAAAATCCCACCAAGAATTTGAATTAATTTAAATTTCTGGTCACACGAGGCTCATACACTAGAAGTGGTGTATGAGTCCCATTAGGCTAAACTATGAGACACATTTTTGAAAAATGCTTAGATTCATGTGAAATCAGGATCTAGACCCCAAAACTTATGTGGGACCCATATTCCCAAGGTGGTGTATGAGTCCCAAATCATTAAATATGGGCCACAAAACCTAAAAAGACATGAATTATGATTGGATGTTGGTTTATGTTGGGATTATCCTTGAAAAGATGCATTAATTAAGGCTAGTGGATACAAAATAAGGCCAAATTAGGCATAAAGAAGCCTAATTAATAATGAAAACCCTAAATAAGCATGAAAGTAGGGTACAACACTTTACAACACCTTAAATAAGGCACACTTAAGTTCATTTAGTTCACAAAGGCCCAAGACCTAATGTGAATGTGTTAAACACATTACGACGCTAAATCAAGGCAACATTAGGATCAATTTAATGAGGGAAGAAACAAGTGTGAAAATTTCATAGAAGAAATTTTTTGACACTATAAGATCCTATAAGATTATGTCAATGACATCTTGGATAAGTCTACAATTGTCAAGATCATGTCAAAAATATTCACCTCATCTTCGAGAGACTTCAACTCTTTAAGATGAGACTAAATCCTCGTAAGTGCATCTTTAGTGTGGATGCTAGAAAGCTTTTAGGATTCATCGTCTCTCTTGATGGAATTGAAGTAGACACAAATATAATTGATGTAATTGTTAGAATACCTAAAGCTAAAACTATCTCTCAACTATGTAGATTGCAAGGGATGATTCAGATAATTTGTAGTTTTGTATCTCAATTGGCTAATCATACCCTTCCCTTCACATGTCTATTGAAAAAATATGTTTGCTTTTGATGGGATGATGAGTGTGATAAATTTTTTGTGTTTATCAAGTTTTTTTCTTCAATCTTCCTATCTTGATGTCAGTTATGTAGGATTATACCCTTTTTACTTTATATTTTTCTATCACCCCATGCTTTAGAAACTTTATTATCTCAAAATGATGATGGTAAAGAAAGAGTGGTATACTACATTAGTAATATTTAATTTATTATGAAACTCAATATTCTATTATAGATAAACAATGTATCACTTTCTTTTTTTCAACACAAAAGTTACAAAATTATGCTATCCATGCAGAAACTATGTGGTTGTAAAATGAGCTCTCCTTAAAAATTTATTTATTATAACTGATCTTTTGAGAATTTTAGAAAAATAGGTAATGTTTCTCTCTGAGTTCGACATCCAATTCATAACTCATAAGAAAATAAAAAGATAATTCATCACTGATCAAATGGAAAAATCTTGTTCATCTCACTCCTTCCCTTGTTTGGATTTATTTTTTATATAAAAAATATTTGCATTAGACCATGAATCTATATGGGAAACTTATTTTGATGGATCAAGATGTCAAACCAACTCCATGTTAGGTGTATTTTTAATATCACCTTAAGGGAAGCTGAATCCTCTATCCTTTTTACTAGAATTTCATTCTACCAATAATATCAATGAGTAAAAAAGAACATCACTAAATACAAAGCCCTAATTACTAGCTTATGTACTATGATGGCATTGGATATTAAACATATTCACATTCATGGTGATTTTGAACTTATTGTAAATCAAACCATGAGAATGTATCAAGATAAGCAGAGCAAGATACCTCAATATCAGGATTTTGATTTTTCCTTACTTGATTGATTCTCTTCTTTTATAATAGAGAATTTTCCTAGGAGAGAAAATCTCCATGAGAATGGAATGAGGAGTGCAACCTCCCTTGTACCTTCAAATGATGGTATAGAAGAGTATCGATCTGTGGTTTCAATTCTCTACTCTCCTATTGTATTAGATCACCCTGAACCTGAAGTTCTAGTGTGCACTCATGTTGACTCATGAGAATGGTATTCTCACATATTTATAATTATCTAAATATAGGAAACCTTCTCCAAAATATGACTAAAAATGCTCACACTTAGATAAAGAATATTTTAGCTTAATACATTAATTTAGCCAATGTTTTTTTATAAAAAAACATACAATGGTCTTCTTATTTGATGTCTCACTAAGGTTGAAATACACCTTTCCATTCAAGAATCTCATTCAGGCTGTAGGGTAGAAATTTTGGTAGAAAATCATTAGTGTATAGACTTATTCATATTGTATATTATTGGAAAAAAATACAGCAAAACTCCTTTTCCTTTCTCAAGAAGTATCCTCAATGTCAACAACATAGTAATCTCATCTAGGTGATACCACACAAGAGATTCAAAAATAGACCTTTCCTTGGCCATTTGCAAAATGGGTGTTGGATATTATCTAAAAAATATCACCTCCTTCTTCTAAAGGATGTGCCTTCATCATCACAACTACCAATTAATTTATGAAGTCAATCAAATCCATTCCGCTTCGATCCACTAGAACTGAAGTGGTTTGTATCTTTATTCTAAAAAATATCATTGCTCATTTTAGATTGTCTTCTACCTTCGTTTATGACAATGGTACTTCATTTAAGAACAAGTAGGTAAAGAAATTCCTAGAAAAAATTCAAATCGAATATAAATTTTCTACACCTTATTATCTTAAATCTAATGGTAGAGTCAAAGTGTCTAGTAAAAACCTTGAGGTAATTCTTCAAAAAATAGTAAACAAATGTGGTAAAGACTAGAATACTCAATCAACTTATTCCTTATGGGCCTACCAAATTAGAATTCACATGATAACTAGTACAACCTTGTACAACCTTGTGTATGGTTCCAAGGCTATTATTCCTTCATATTTTTAAATCTTGTCTCTACAAGTTTCCCTTAAAGGGTTAATTGATGATGATAATTATCATGTTGGACATCAAAAAAAACTTGAGTTGCTTGATGAGCACTAATTACAAGCCCTCAAACATCTTCAACCTCATAAAAGATCTATCTCTAAACATTACAATCAAGATTTTATTTCTCATATTTTTAACGTATGTTATCTCGTTCTCATATGAGAATAAAAGAAATGTGGTGAAACCCTAAAATTTGTGTGTTCCACTGGGTTTTAAATCCATATCTTTCTAGTTCTTTGATTCTGATTTATTATTGTTTGGGCTGGGGGTTTTGAATTCTACCACCCCAGGGTCCTTTCTATGCCCTAAACCTTAGAAAAACACTAAGTATTGCTAAACCTTGCAAAAGGTTCTAATCATGTGATGAAATTTTCAAGCCCATTCCCCATCACTTAAGTAATGGCTTATGTCTTTGAAGTCATTTGCTTACCGACCCCATCTCCTAGTTTAACCAGTCGTTTTGCCAATTCAAATATTTGCAAATGTCTTAAATCAAGGGAGCTGAAATATTTCTTTTCTAAGTATAGGACCTAAATATTAAGCATGTTATCCCCTCAACCTAATGAAGTACCCATTTTAAGGCATGATTTTATGCACATACTATTTAAACACTTAATTCATGGTTGGTGTGGATCACCACTTCAATTTCATTGGTTTATTGCTAGGTTGTTGCATTAAAATATTCTAGGAAAAAACCCAATGAGGTAGAGGGCATGGTGACAAGTACCCACTACATGGTGGGACCTACAAAGTCTAGAAGGTAATGGTGGAGAAAGGGTATCAAGATCAACAGTCTTGATGAATTGAGAAGATTAAATCTTTACCGTCCCCTGCCATCCTATGGGGGACCTACATGTAGATCTTAGCTCTTAGCAGGGCAATGAGTGTCTACCACGTGGAATGATCCATGACATCCAGTGAACTATGGGAGACTTGAAGTATTCATGAAATATTCGGTTAATTTTTCTAGGCAACTATGAAAACATAAATAG